>JAJOZX010010990.1:0-17500 GCA_023014485.1 Bathynomus jamesi
GTGATAAGTTTTTAATTTAAATTTACATGAATTGTATTTTTATATACATACGAATATATATATTTTTATATATATTTTTATCTATATTTTAACTATATTTTAGCTATACACGATTCTACATATAGTTAAATCATAAGTAAAAAATTAATGATTTTTTCTGAGTCACTGTTAAACCAATGTAGTATATGTTACAGGGAATCTGTGTAACTAGGGATTTCATGAAATCTGTAAAATGTTCAGAGATTTCATGTAAGGTTAAGTCGTGATATTTTCGTTAAACCTACGGGAAAATTATTGAATACCCGGTTAGGTGAACTGTACGCCCTTGACGAGTGGTTATGTTAAGTCGTGATATTTTTGTTAAAACTAATGAAAATATCACGACTTAACCTTATATAAAATTCCTGAACATTTTAGGGATTTCATGAAATCCCTACCAATGTAGTATATGTCACAGGGAATCTGTGTAACTAGGGATTTCATGAAATCTCTAAAATGTTCAGAGATTTCATGTAAGGATAAGTCGTGATATTTTCGTTAAACCTACGGGAAAATTATTGAATACCCGGTTAGGTGAACTGTACGCCCTTGACGAGTGGTTATGTTGTCGTGATATTTTTGTTAAAACTAATGAAAATATCACGACTTAACCTTACATAAAATTCCTGAACATTTTAGGGATTTCATGAAATCCCTACCAATGTAGTATATGTCACAGGGAATCTGTGTAACTAGGGATTTCATGAAATCTCTAAAATGTTCAGAGATTTCATGTAAGGTTAAGTCGTGATATTTTCGTTAAACCTACGGGAAAATTATTGAATACCCGGTTAGGTGAACTGTACGCCCTTGACGAGTGGTTATGTTAAGTCGTGATATTTTTGTTAAAACTAATGAAAATATCACGACTTAACCTTACATAAAATTCCTGAACATTTTAGGGATTTCATGAAATCCCTAGTTACACAGATTCCCTGTAACATATATACAGTACTACGTACGGATCAAGCACCATATTCACATTCAGAAATGGAACTTTTAAGTGAATATTCCCAATTATGCGAATTTGAATTAAGGACGTAAAGCCACAGTGAAAAATGGATTTTTTTAGAGCTCTAATGAGTCCATTTAGAGCTGTATTAAATTCATTTTCATTGCACTTTATTCTTTTAACAAGGATGTTACAGCATATTTTGCGTGAACACAGTTTATTAAACTTAGGCTCTAAGCTGGTTGGTACAGCTGATACATCTTTTCTCTTGTGTCATAGGTGGTATACCAACCAGCTTAGTACGAAAAGGAACGTCCAGTATAATCATATATACACTGACCATTGCTTAGTTTGCGACAGCAAAACATTTCCCTCGAGCTAATTTTTGCAGAAGTGAATTTTCTTTTGAGCAAGAAATTTTCAATTTGCCTAAACTACCCTAAAATTATTTTTAAAAAATCCAACGTACATACATACAGTCATGGGAAAAGTTTGAAATCATGTACTCATGATAACATAATGATTTTTTTATGTATTATACCTTCATTTGGTTCCCAATCAATTCTTCTGCTTCGTACAAGAGCGCTTTTGTCTTCATATGCACACGAAAATTAGTAGTAGATAATACACGCGTTTCACTGTTTGTTTAAAAACATATTTACAAAGAAATAAGGAACTATTATTTGCCAAAGGGCCAAAATTCATGTTTTGGGTAAGGGAGGATTCTCTCTCCCATTGAGCCATAAACGCAAAGTTCAGGGTCTCAAAAATCGCTGTTCAAAAGACCATTACTAAAGCTACTGACTTGGAGCATTATGGCAGCCGTAAAATATCTGGAAGGCTCAAGAAGATCGATGAAAAAGCCGAGCGTGTCATTGCAAGAATCTAAAATATTGTTGTCTGAAATATTGTTGGAAGTTCTCCAGCCAGATTCGTGCAGAGCTTAAACCTACTATAGAAAGCCAGCCTATGAGGAGATAGTACAGTTGTTTTTCCGGAAATGATGTCTTTTACTGTACGCAAGTTAATTTTTATTAATGTTTAGTAACAATAAATTGTTTAATTCAACCAATAAATATAATTTTCATTGTGGGGTTATGTTAATACCTAACCAGTTTCTATGTGTGTGGTCTCGCACTGGCGTTCTGAGGTTAAGAAACACCATGCCCAGTATTTCAGTAAAATTACATCGCGTCTTGTGAGACTCGAATTAATGAAAAAGAATCTGTGTGATCTAATTGCGGAACAAGAAGACAGGAACTCTTAGTATGAACCAAGGAACAAAGAAACTGGACATTTGAGCAGTGGTGAAGAGAGTTGCGGATAAACAAATCGAGTAAAAAACGATGATCAAGTGTTTGTTCACCGTCGTCCATGGGCAAGAATCCCACCCAAATTGAATTGTTATGACAGTAGAAGAAGGAGGGGAATCATTCATAATGTGGGAATCTTTTTCAGCTGACCTGTCCAAGGCCGATGTGCCTCAAATAGGAAACCAATAATCGCTTTTGAAATACTGAAATTCCTGAAGAACACATGGTACCTACTATTCGTCACTTATTTACCAGTAAATAGATCTTTCAGCAGGATGACGACCCCAAATACACTTCCCTACATGCAAAAATGTGGCTCTGAAATAATATCCTAAAATCCTGCTGTGGTTCTTTGCAATTCCCGGATGTAAACTCTATAGATCACTTATAGAAAGATCTAGATAAATCCATCAGAGAACAAACGCTATCGAATATAGAAAACCCCTGAAAAACATGCGAAAAACCGTGAGCGTCAAATTCCTGCCAAAGATGTCGATCCTAAGCGGCATTTATGTCTCGCTCGCTGAGAAGCAGCTGTCAGGTGCAGAAAAGATCCAATGAAGCATTGGATGGACTGTGCATAGTATATAGTTTCATATATATATATATATATATAATATATATATATATATATTGCTGTTATATTGAACATTTATTTATATGCCACTGCATAACTATAGAAATATAGATTATATGGTCGAGGTAGCCTCATTCTTTTTCATATATATATATATATATATATATATATATATATATATATATATTATATATATATATATACACACTTACTTTGTGTTACTTTGTGTGACCTCTCTGGAGCATCCGCCTCATTTGCGGGATTTGGTGAAGGAGGAATTGCTGTCTGATCTCCTCCTGCCCTCGTAGCCAGCCACGCATGGCTTTTCAGGGACTTTGCGCAGGAATTTGTCCAGCTGGTTCTTGAAGTTATTCAGGTCGATGTGCTGGAGATTCCTTACTTCTCTCGGTAGGGCATTGAAAAGTTTTGGGCCTCGTATTCTGAGAGTATTTTCCATCCTCGTTTTCATGGCCCCCCTGTCCCACAGCAGCTGGGACTGTACAAAATCTGCCTCTTCTCTCATTCCAGTTTGTTTGTTTCTATTTCATTTCTAAGGTTAGGGAAAAAGCCCTCAAGTATTTTCCGTGTATATTATTGTGTACCGCTCGCGCCTTTTTTCGAGAGAGTAGAGTTTCAGGGATTCTAGTCGAGACCGGTAGTCTTCACCTGCCGTTTCCTCTATCTTAGACGTAAAAGTCCTTTGTATAGCTTCAATGTTCGCAATGTCTCGTTTTCTGTATGGGCTTGTGAGTACTGAGCAATACTCAATTATCGGCAGGACTACGCTCTTCCATAATTTGAGAATGATGTTTGCTTTTCTGCTGCAGAAGCTCCTCCAGATGATTCCCATTATTTTTCTAGCAGTTGTAATTTTGATGTTGTAGTGCTCTCTGAATTCTGTATCCGACAACATTATTACTCCAAGATCCCTGACTTGTGGATTTGATGTTATCTGTTTGTCTTGCAGAGTTTTGTACCTTTTATTCTGTAGCTCCTTGTTATTACCATATCTTAGAAGTTGGAATTTTTCTTCGTTAAACCTCATATTGTTGTCTTCTGCCCACTGGAATATTGTTTCAATGTCGTTTTGTATTTTTCGTATGTCACCTTCATTCATTATTTCCTTACATATCTTTGTGTCATCTCCGAAACATGATACAATACCGTCCTTAGTATCTGCATCAACATCTGCAATCATTATTATGAACAGCAAGGGAACTAATTTTGTCCTTTGTGGGACAGAGCTCACGACTTCCGAGACTTCCAATTTAATTCCCTTTACCACCACTCTTTGTGTTCTTTGCGTCAAGAAATTAAATATCCATCTTCCTACCTTTCCACTAATTCCTGTATTCTTAAGTTTGTGTGCTATGATTCCATAGTCACATTTATCGAATGCTTTAGCAAAGTCCGTATATATTACATCTATGTTTTATCCTCGACACAATGTTTCTAGTATTTTCTCCGGTAGTCTATTAGATGTGATAGGAATGATCTTCCATCCCTGAAGCCATGTTGATTTGGGTTGTATAAGTCTTTTTCTTGTAGGTAGTAGGTAGTTTTGCCTCTAATTATACGTTCAAAACACTTTATAAGGTGTGAGGTGAGAGCTACTGGCCGATAATTCTTGGGCATTGCTCTGTTACCATCTTTAAATAGTGGGGCAATGTTCGCGTTCTTTAAGGGGAGTGGAATTTGTCCTGTGTCGAGTGATTTTCTCCATAGTAAGTATAAAGGTTTGGCAATATTTCTTTGCATTTCTTCAGAAACGTGGCACTCCATGTGTCTGGCCCTGGCGCTGAATTGTCTCGCATCTGTGATAAGGCCGTAATTACATCTCCTTCCGTGCACTCGAAGTCCATTAATAGGTTTGTGCCGGAATTTGTTCTTGGTTGATTTGTATCTATGTCGAAAAATTCGTCTGGGTTTTCCACTTCCATCTCGGAATTAGGGGCGCTAAACACAGTTAAATTGTTCCCTAAGCAGTTCGCTTATTTCTTTCAGGTCATTTGTGTATTCGGCCTCCCCCGTCTATCAACGAACCAATACTCTCCTTACACTGCATTTTCCTTTTCGCAAACGTGTAGAAGTATTTTGGGTCATTGTTTTCCTCCTCGTTTGTCTTATGTATGAATGTTTGCTTTAGGTTAGTGGTTCTTAACCCTTGGGTCGCAACCCTAAATTAGGTTAGGTCGCCAAGCCATTTTGATTGGGTCATTAATTTGTAATTTATCATTTATTTATGTTATCCCTAATCTTTTTACCATTAATTATTTATTTTATTACCTGTTACGAGCGAACTATTTGAAGGCATGAGTCACCGAGCTAGCCCCGCGACCAGAACTTCGGTCGCAGCCTGAAAAGGTAAAGAACCACTGCTTTAGGTCCATTTCTCTTTCGCCAAGTTTCATCTCTAGTTTGAGTCTCTTTGCATCAGTGGAGATGTTTTACGGTTTGCCTTCGTTGCCTGAATAGTGTCCTGATTTTCCTCTCGAGCTTGCTACATTTTCTTTTCTGTCTCTCTGGAATATGTTTCAGTATTATAGGTCTGGTTTCAGTCTTTATTACACATAGTATTTTTAGTGGAGTCTTCTCGTGAAGTAGTAATTCCCAATTTACTTCCTTTAAATCTTTATTTACGTTTTCCCAATTTACTTTCTTTGAATTTATGTTTAAGCCTTCATATATTCCTTCTGACTCTCTAGGATGCGTTTTCAAGCCTTTGGGTGCTAACTTCAATTGTATATCGATGAGGTTATGGTCAGAGAACTTTGTGTGCGTTACTTTTGTATTTATTATTATCTCGTTGTTATTTCTAAAGATTAAATCCGAAACGTTCTATTTTCTTACGGCTTCACGGATTTCCTGGGTGAGGGCGTAATGTTCCATAATATCTAATTGCATTGTTGCTTGGGTTCTATCATCATATGTAATGTCGCCATGAAACATCTCGACATATATAACTTCGTCATTTTTCTTCTATTTTATGAATGGGAAATTAAAATCTCCGAAAATTACAATATTTGTTGCTGGAGTTTCAAGTAATTTTAATGTTTTCTATTCATTTGGAGCAAATTGGAATTAAGTTTTTGTGGTGTGTGGTGGTCTGTGGTGGTCTGTAGGTGTTCATAATGGCTAGGTTCAGTTCTTTTACGTCTCATATAATAACTTCGACTGTGCTGTTTGATTTGTTTACCTTCACTTCAAATGTGTATGTATTTTTCACGTACATGCAACAAACACCCTTCCCCTCGTCTAGCCACTCTATCTGCTTTGTGTATGTTGTAGTCCAGCAATACTAATTCAGTATCCTCGATGCAGTTTTCACAACCTTTTTCGCATTTATGCAAGTGTGTTTCCGTTAGACATATGATATCTATGCTGGCTTCGGTAGCTAAATTCTGTAAATATTTTAATTTGCAGCCTCCATGGTCCGTGTAGAGGCCTTGAATATTTGTGTATAAAACATTATCGGGTTTCTAATTTTCGTGTTCGGTTTTTCTATGTATTGGTCATTTTCAGGTCGATATATATATATTATATATATATATATATATATACTTTTCAAATCACTTCACAAGCATTGCATAAATTTTTGGTTAGACTCGCAGTTGATTTCATCTCCATATACAAAACCAAACAACGATGAAGTGGTATATTTGTACAACTGAAAACATTTTTAAACTGTAATCTGGAGTATTTGCTTTGATGGCAAAACAAAACAAAAAAAACAAAAACTAAAAAAAAAAAAGAACATATTCCCAAAACTTTTCGTCTGTTACATCAAGAAAAATGAGAGTTCGAATGCGATACAATAACACTCAAGTATACAACATCTTTATTCATGGAACACACCGAGATAAGTCTTATCAAATTATCTGTAATTTTCATTTTATTATTTCAATTTATATATATATATATATATATATATATATAGTTTGCTTTTTATTCTGGCTACGTAAGATTATGTGATTTTAATGTGGTACGAAGGATTATTGTGGGGTTGTAGATACACGGAAATGTAATTTCTCATTTTGTCAAGGAAGCCAGCTGCTATAAAGTTTAATGAAGCCATTCAGTTAAATTACAACAATAATATATACTATATATATATATATATATCGTGAAATTGTGTTTCGTTGCAAGATATTTTCATTCAGTATAAAGTGAGGAAGAGAAATAGGATTTCCTACAAGAGAGCATGGTAGAACTTCGAGGGAGGGGAGGGGCGGGGTGTCCTTCATTCCAATGCAATACCAAGCTTCACTCCATTACTTTAAGCTTCGTTTCTCATGCAATGTTTCACTGCGTTTGTCTTTTTACCACTAAAACGTGTGGGGAAAAAGTATATAAATTTATCTCACAGTTTGGTGCATTCTGCGTGTATATATATATATATATATATATATATATATGTATGGGGCATGATGATGACGACGACGATAATGACGATGATGACGCTGACGATGATGATGGTGATGATGATGTCGTGTCTCTGTCTGTTCTATGTTCGTTTATACACACTCAAACCAGAGGCGGATTAAACCTCGGGGCAATGAAAAATATGAGGGCCCTTTCTATAGCTTTTTATTAACAATACATGTACTGTAACATGTACAGTACATAGTACATTTATACCAATTATATGGACGGTACTCAGACTACTGAGAAACAAACTTAAAAGAACCTTAACACAGTGTATTTTGCCTTTTGCCAAAACCAAACAGTATTGAACAAACTTTACTTTAGGGCCTATAAAACATAAAATAAAACAGGGAATTTGTCAGTTTGTGTACTCTGTCATATTTAATCAAAGACGTTTGCGAAATCTCGAGTTATATCATCGAAACTCAGTTGATTGGGGGGCCCCTCAAGCATGGGAGCCTGAGGCTTCAGCCTCAATAGCCTCAGTGATAATCTGCCACTGACTCAAACAACTAGGGTAATCTGCACCAAATTTAGTATACACATTAAGGAAGCACCAGAAAGGTTTTAGTAAACACACCCGCTCTTTCCAATCCCCTTTAGGTTGTGTCTCGGGGAACTTTTGTTGCCCAAGGCGCAGGGGGTTTACTCTGTTCTAGTGTATATAACGGATGTGCCATAAAAAAAGTGTACATTTTAAAAAGGCTATAAAATCAACATTTTTTTCATTTAATTTTAATAAAACTTCTACACAATAAAACATACGTATTTATCTATATGCAAACAAGTCTCAGTCTAAAATATCAAATAATTCAAATTCTATCAACATTTAACGAAAGAGTATGATTTTTCTACTTAACATGCAAAATTATTAAACCTTTTTAATATTTTTTATAAAAATAATTTTTAACGTAAAATTACCTGAAATTATTAAAAAAATTGTTCGAAATGCTTTCCTTCCATTTCAAGAACTTTTTTATTCTTGGCTGGAATTTATCTATGGCTCGATTTACTTGTTCCTGTGGAAGCTCTTCCCATTTTTGAATGATGATCTCGCGTAAATGAGCGACATCTTTACCTTAGTCCTGTAGACTCGCTCTGCTAAGTTCTCCCATATTCCGGCCAAGAATAAAAAAATGTTATTGAATGGAGGAAAGCATTTCGAACAATTTTTTTAATAATTTCAGGTAATTTTACGTTAAAAATTATTTTTATAAAAAATATTAAAAAGATTTAATAATTTTTGCATGTAAGTAGAAAAAATCACACTCTTTCGTTAAATGTTGATAGAATTTGAATTATTGATATTTTAGTCTGAAAACTTGTTTGCTTATAGATAAATACGTATGTTTTATTGTGTAGAAGTTTTATTAAAATTAAATGAAAAATGTTGATTTTATGGCCTTTTTAAAATGTACCTTTCTATGCACACCGTTATATGGCTTGTTGACTGTAGCCCTATAATAATGTATTAGATAAATTAAAGAATTCCTTGTTTATTTTAGGGGTCACCAATTTGATCTTTCGATCAAATTAATAAATGTCATAAATAAAGAGATTAATACCTCGTGCTTTTAGTTCAATTAAGAAACAATAAATGATAAATGTTGAAACTGCTTGATAACTGTGCAATAAAAAAGTGTATGAGTTGTCGAGAAAGGTGATTACAAAAGAAACATGCACCATATAAAGAAATTAGAATTATATTACGTTATCATTGAAGTATGAGTGCGCGCGAATGAATAACTGAAATTATTTATGTTAAGGATAATATAGGCCGACGTGGACAGCCTGTTAAGTGCTGTGGCATCTTGAACATGCCAATGAGGACTGAGGGAGATAGCTTGAGTTGGATGTTTCGAAGGTATGGTGTGACGTCTGGTTGTCATGGAAACATTCTCGAAAAGGTGGTTTGAAAGAATGCCTCGAGCGAACGATCTCCTAAGATGCCACTCCATACGGCATTTGAGAAAAACTATGCCCATATAAGGAATGCCTGAAGCGTGTGGTGATTTACAAGGAGAAATTGTAATTATGTGGAAAACTCGCTTTTATATTCTTAAAAGTGTGGGTAGAGTTTCTGGAAAAAGTTCGACCTAAACACAGGAATTTCTAAAAAGCATAAAAAATGAGTAATTAGTAATGATTCGACCTTTTTTTTTAAATAAGATAAGTGTCACCCCCCCCCCCCCCTAAACAAAATTAATATTAAAAAAAACAACAGGATATTACCAATTATTAATTTTTTATGCTTTCAATATATTTTATGTTTGTAACGATTTGATGGGACGATCTTCAGGGTGAGGTAAATAGGAATTTTTGTTGTTCAACGCCTGATGAAATTAAGAGTCTAATTAAAGAGTTACAAGGAATCACAAGGAAATTAGGGAGCTACAACAGCTTTACAACGACTCGAGGTGGCACCCGTAATTTTCATTCAAACGCAGACCACGTAAAGAGAAAGAATTAACATATGAAAGCAAGAAGGTTCTCCCCCTCATCCTCATCCACACACACACACACACACACACCACAACACACACCACACACAACACACACACACACACACACACACACACACAACACCACACTGTGGCAGGTGTTTGGAATAAGAAAGAAGAAAACACTTAGTTATTTGCAAGAGGAAAAAATGGATGCCAAGGCTCTTCTCAGGGGGATTCACAGGTGATTTATCAAGTTAACATTTAAAGGTGAATCCTCATATCCCATTGCTTTCCTCAGCCATACTTCTTTCATAGTTAAGTTCTCATAGAGTTTATGGCGGTTTATGAAAACAACTTGCTATGTTAACTGATTATTTACGGAAATCTAAAGAATTTGGTTTTAAAAGGGCCCACTCAATAGATTTTCATTGAACAACATTGAAGGACACTGACAGTAATTCAACTACTTGCCGTAGTTTCTTGGATGAAAAGGCATGTGACAAAGTGATTCATAATACCATGTTTAGGAAATTAGAAGAATGGACTATTCCACGGTATATATTAAATATATTGAAATTTAGGTACATCCGCCAAGCCTTTAGAAATTACAGTTAGATGGTTCTCTATAGCAGAGTCAGACAAGGTTGCTTGCTCTCACCTCTGCTTTTCAGTGAATATATTTATGGATTAACTGCTTCGCTTAACAAGGTCAAAGTAGGTTATTGTATGGATAATGTAAGTGTGTTGTTCAGGTGATGATATAGTATGAATAAGCACATCAGTTAAAGGTATGTATTAACTTTAAAAAAATTCGAATTATAATCAGAGAAGCATGATAATGATTTTCAGTGTTCCAAAAACTAAAATTATGCATTTTCATCCTGAAAACTCAAAGCAATCAAATAGTAGTCGAATGTAGTACTGTGGTCCAAAAGTTTAAATACTCGAGTCACATTATATTACCAACTCCTTAAGTGATAACTCAGATAGAAGAAAACAATATCGATGTTTCTGTACTGCCGTTAACATGATTTTGCACAAATGGACCCAAGACACTATTTTTTTCTCACTTTTTGTACTAATATTTGTTGGACTAATTTTTTGTCTAATTATAAGGGAAGTTCTAGCAGAACCTTAACTTCGTTTTATAAAAATTATTTAGAATACTGCGTAAGTTATGTTCAGGATGCTTAGCTTCGCAAATGTTTGCTGACCACAATGTCTCGAACTTGCTGGAGGTAACAAGACGTGCTTAATACAGTCTAACGCAAAGAATTGAAAGCTCAGATAATCTACTTATCCAAGCTATTCATCCGTCCTGCCATATGTGATCTGAACTTTCGCCATCATGATGCGAAAATGTTTGTTTGTAGTGCCACTAAACACGAGTACTGGCTTTTTATGCGGGAAGGAAAGGCCACGGGCAGCAAAAATTACCACCCCTTATAAAAAGAGAAGAAGAGAATCGAAATCAAGCTCTAGAGCAGGGTCCCCAACCTTTTCAATGTCGCGAACACCAAGTTATTTTCTAGAATATCGAGCGAGCATCACTATATTTTTTTACAAAAAATAAAAAAGACTCAGAAATAAAAAGAAAACGAACATCAGCGTTAATACATGTGTTTTAATGAGTTTAAGACGAAAACGGTTTTTAAAAATTAAATTCCTAAAACTGGTGCTCGCGAGCACGTTTTTTAAGAATTGTAGAAGAGCACCGTCAGCTGTCCAAGAGCACAGTGGTGCTCGCGAGCAACGGGTTCGAGGTGTCTGAACACTCTGCGTTTGAAAGATTGGAAGTCAAAGACAGTGGAAAAGAAGAAGTGAGGAAGATTGTTCTAGGGTTGACTGGTTGAGTAGATGCACGATTGAAAATACCAATTAACCCTTGCGTTAGAGAGTTGGACAGAAAGGGGATGAGAGTGTGTCGAAAGCCTGGTACTGCAAGTTTTCCTTAATGAAGGAGGCATGTCGTTAGAGAGTTTCAGAAGAGCAGTATCCGTTATAATAGCCATAGTAAAGAGACAACATTGCAGCTAGGAGAAAGGGATTCAAGACAATCAGTAAGAGGCGAGGAATTGATGAGACGAAAAGCCTTTGATCCATTCGGTCAAGTAGAACTGTGTGGATTGAGCCATCCCCAACATGAGAAGCGTACTCCATACAAGGCTGACAAGACTCCTGTACAGAGACAGCAATTGAGCGGGAAATGAAGAAACTCCGGAGCCGGTATTGCACACCCAACTTCTTAAAAGTTGTTTTAGAAAGATAGTATATAAGATCTTTCCAGGAAAGATCACGAGAAAAGGAAACGCCAAGAATATTAAGAGAAGAGGAAAGACTGAGTTGTGTATTGTTAAAGATAAGGGGATAGTCGTGTGAAGATTGTGACGAGGAGACAGATTAAGGAACTGGGTTTTTGAGGCATTGAAAGGCACACGGTTTTCTCTGCCCAAATAAGAGATAGTAGAAAGATCAGAGGTCAGATGCGCCATAAATGTCTCACGCCTAGCAGGAAGTGACTGTTGAGAGGAAAGCTTTATGAGGTGGGTGGAGAAGTGAAGGGTAAAATCATCAGCATACGATTAGGGGTGGGTAGGACAGGGAGTGCGATTTAAAAGAAAGGTCATTGATGAATAAAAGGAAGAGAGTGGGTGACAGGACAGAGCCCTGAGGAACACCACTATTAATAGCTTTAAGAGAAGAACAGTGGCCATCTACAACCGTAGCTATAGATCTTCCAGAAAGGGAATCAGAGATGAAAGCACACATAGAAGGATAGAAACCGAAGAAGGGCAGTTTGGAAATTAAGGATTTGTGCCAGACTCCATGAAAAGCTTTCGAACAGCAAAGGTTTCACCGAAATCCCGAAAGGAGGATAACCAAGTCAGGGAGATAATAAGTCAAAATTTGTTAATGTATTATCTTATTATTTTTAATAATAATAATAATAATAATAATAATAATAGTACGTAACTTTCTGCCAGTAAACTATTCATTATTACTATATATATATATATATATATATATATTTATAAAATATTATATGCAAGGTCCATTGTCACACCACACACTTGGAGCCTCAACTGTACATATATATCACGAATTTATAAGAATAAATTCGAGCAATAACTCATTCTGATCTTCTTACAAAAGGGACCCATTTGGGAGGGGTCTTTCTGGAGCCTTTTATTATCATTTAATAAGGGAGCTCCCAGCTTATTCTCGTATATATTAATAATGCTTTACTCGGGGCTATATCATAATATACTTAATATATAGGGTTTTAAATAATGGAATTTCTTTTGTCTTCTTTCATAATAGACATCATTAATTTATAGCCATATATATATATATAATATATATATATATATATATAATATATATGTGTGTGTGTGTGGTGTGTGTGTGTGTGTGTGTGTGTATGTGTGTGTGTGTGGTGTGTGTGTAGAGAGAGAGAGAGAGAGAGAGAGAGAGAGTATTTTTACTTACTGATATTCATTAACTTTCGATAATAAGCAACACTTGGCTTTATCTAGTATAATTTGATGCTTGACAAAGGCAGTTCCGTTGCGGACGAAACGTTGGGAAATAAAACTAAAACTGAAACGTAAAATAGTAATAAAACTATTCGTAGTATAACCATTCAACAGATAACAAAATACGATAACGCCACCAAAACAAAAAAAAAACCTCGATGAAAGAAAAGAAAATGCGCTCATAACATGAAATTTATTTACACACACACACACAACACACACACACACACACACACACACACACAAACCCTTTAGCAGATATGTGAGTGATGATTTTTTGAAATGCAGAGTAATTAGGGCTTAACTTTCAAAGCAAATAATAATAAAATAATAATAATAATTGTTTATAAGGTCTGCACTGAGAAAATTGAGTGTCAGGTTAAAAAGCGCCACGTCTAGGTATATGTCATGACGACTTGGCGCTTTTTAACCCTGACACGCAGAAAAATAGTTATACACCAAATATGGCTAATCGCGCGTTTCATAGAGATGGTAGAAGTAGGTAATTCCATATTCAGGTTACTACTGTAGTAAACAGGTTACAACCACACTCTAATATAAATGAGGAATATAAAATATATATGTCACTTGTCTAAGATAAGTACCATAATGGTTTTACTGCATAAATATGATATACTGGATAAATAATTGTATCCCATTTAACCAAAATCAATAAATTACTCTAATATATACGAAAAAAAACCCATCAAAGTTGTAAACGCATTTAAAAAACTTTTAGGAAAAAAACGCGAATTATTATATCAAACATAATAATTGACAAATTACCTTATACAGGGTGTTCAAAAAGAAATGCAACCCATTGGGGAATGCATATATCATTGTAACCTAACTCTTTTCTTTCCGTTTCGGGTTGCGTTTCTTTTTGAATACCCTGTATTAGCGCATTTAAGTTATTATTTGATTACATTTGTACTGTATATGTTTTATAGTAGAAGGGTAACTAAGGTATTTGTATATTTTATATATATACATGGTCAAATTACTTTTGTGAAATACATGAGGGTAGTTACATGCATTGTATTTCCTTATTAAGTGAGATAGTCAGATAATATGTTAGTGATCCTAGTTACTAGTCAATGTAAATACTATACTATATTACTACTAATAGTCGATTATTCGTGTGAAATATTGAAGGTAGTCAAATACACTATTTTTCATTCCGAAGTCAGTTGGTTAATCGGTGATACACTAGAAAATCTTATTTACTAATCAAATACACTAGGGAGATATTATTAAAGAGTTGAATGACTTTCTTCATCAGTTTGTAATCTTATTAGTTAACTAGTTTCATAATATAACCCTATTTAACTAATAAATTAACTAATTCAGCGCAAAAACATTAAGAATAATTTTAATATGACTAAAAGTAATCAATCGACCAATGATTTCGTAACATTTTTCTGTAAACTTAATGTAACTAAGAACATAATAATTTAACTAAACGTTATAGAACGCCTACATAGGACATTGACCCCTCCAAAAAAACATTATCTACGTACACATAAAATATACATAAAAATGTATACTATAAACATAAAAAATACATACAATTCATATACGCTAAACGTGATGACTCGCGCTTTATAGTAAGCAAACTTTCAATAACGCAGTATTACGCAGTAGACAATGTTTTAATAAAAAAATAATTGTTTAAGAGTACTATACTGTTTACACTGCAGTGTTGTCTTCAGTTTCTGTGAGCGAACTCCGATGAACCATCGTTAATTAGAGATTTTTTTTTTCGGAGTCAGGGGGCGAGGGGGGGGGGCGTTTCTTTCGACAAAGTAAAATTCAGTTTCGATATCTAGTTGAAATAGGATATTTAATTGGATGGCTCCATTTCTTCGTTATATTATAACAAAAATGAAAAACAGGACGAGTGAAAAAGCTATTATTATTATTAATATATATATACATTATATATCTTGGTTTTGCTTCAACCCAAATTGTTCATTCTGACGAAGGTCAAGCGTTTCACTCCACCTTAGACCTCAGTTTAACGTGGAATCCTAACCACGCCCCACCAGCAGCCCAGCGTCTTAACCGCTAGGCTACCCAGGATACCCATTTATCTACCAACCAATTTCTTTAATGTGTGGAAGGATGAACAGCTGGGTTTTGCTGCGCGCCGCCTGCTGTCAGCGGGTCTCGATCTCGGGGCCAATGGATTCGTAGTCAGCGACGCTAACCACTACACCACCGAGGCGCATATATACCGTTTCCGAGATACATTGCTTTTTTGCCGAGGACGATGCTATTCTCTGTACACCTATTGTATACTTTCTAGATATATCAGAGAACAATAAAATTATTATTATTATTATTAATAATAATAATAATAATATTATTATTATTAATAATAATAATAATAATAATTATTATTATTAATAATAATAATAATCATTATTATTATTATTATTATTAATAATTATTATTATTATTATTATTAATATTATTAATAATAATTATTATTATTATTAATAATAATAATTATTAATAATATCAATAATAATAATAATAATAATAATTATTAATAATAATAATAATAATAATAATAATTATTATTATTATTATTAATTATCACCGTGTAACAAAAAAAATTTTTTCTTTGTTTCTGGGCAATAACCTTTATTTTCTGATTCATTATGCTTCAAATCACTGGAAAAAGCTGTCAGTGATTTTAAACTTCGGGTTTGTTGTCAGTACATCGATTTTGTTGAAATAAGAATATTATTATTTTTTAACCCTATATGGACATCTGCGACAGATCTGTAAACGCTTCAAAATTTATATATTTACCGAAACAAGTACATTTTAACTTAAATGACGATATCGTCAAATTTGTAACGGTTCAAGGAGTTTATATCACGAATTGGCAACTCCTACTGCAGAAAACCGAGCTTTAATGAAAAAAATAAGTTAGTGCGTCAGTAGAAGTAAAAGTGTATGGTTACGCAGTTCGTTTTTTATTTTTTATCACTTTATTTGATTAAAGGTAAGTTGAATAAGTTTTTATTGCTCAATATATGTTGTTAGAGTGGCTGAAGTAATATAAAACAATTCTGATAAACTGAGCACTAGAATATTTTATTGAAACGTAACAATATTGATGGCTCTGACATCCATGCCTTCTTTGCCACGTGGTATAAGGTTGTCCAATTTGTATTATATATATTACATTAATATATATTATATATATTATTATATATATATATTATTTATATATAATTTATATAATATATATTACATTAAAAATCACATATTTATGTTCAAAGTACTCTAAATGAATGTTGTTTAATATAGGTAAAAAAATTTAAGACAAAAATAAGAATTATGTCCATATAGGGTTAAATTAATCCATTATTTTTACTTTTTCAGACGTGTGACGTGTGACGAAGTTACTGTTATGGCTGCTCGTGGTTGCAAATACCCAGCGGATTCCTTCTGCTACGTGTGCGGCGAGTTCTTCGCAAAGACGGCTACAAAAAACACTGCTTGGACAGTTGCACCCGTGCAAAGGAAGCCTATCATGCCTACTTCGGAATGCCAGTCGGTGACCAAGACAAACGCTGGGCACCACATGTCATCTGTGACTACTGCCGCCGCACTCTTGAAGGTTGGTTTAGAGGAGAGAAGAGGGCAATGCGTTTCGCTATCCCCCGTGTCTGGCGTGAGCCCTCAGACCATCTCACGGACTGCTATTTCTGTATGGTGGACCCAACAAAACGAAGAAAGGGGAAGAATGCGCCTCCCATTGAGTACCCTGACATTCCGTCATCTATTGCACCTGTTCCCCATAACGCGACGGACCTACCTGTGCCACAGCCTCCCTTGAGAGATCAATCTTGTCCAGCAGAAGAAGCAAGCTATGATGATTCCGAGGAGGAGCAAGGTGCGTCATCTGCTGCGCGCCGTCGACGCCGGGTGGCCGGTGAAAGGTGCCCCTACTACCCCAACCAAGAGGACATGAACGACCTCATCAGGGAAATGGCCTTGACAAAGTCCAACGCCGAGCTGCTCATTTCCAGACTGAAGCAGTGGGACTTACTGGACGACAGCGTTCGAATTACTTCCTAGAGGAAGCGGCATCGCGGCTTTTCAGTGTTCTTCACTCTTAGAGATGGGTTGTGCTACTGCCATGACATCAGAGGACTCTTCGACGCTGTGGGCATTCCCTGCAACACCTCTGACTG
>JAJOZX010010990.1:22500-62500 GCA_023014485.1 Bathynomus jamesi
ATCGAATGTTTTAACAAGGTCCGTATATATTACATCTATGTTTTGTCCTCGACACACTGTTTCTAATATTTTCTCCTGGTAGTCTAGTAGCTGTGATAGGTTGATCTTCCATCCTGAAGCCATGTTGATTTGGGTTGTATAAGTCTTTTTCTTGTAGGCAGTAGTAGTTTTGCCTCTAATTATACGTTCAAAACACTTTATAAGGTGTGAAGTGAGAGCCACTGGCCGATAATTCTTGGGCATTGCTCTGTTACCACCTTTAAATAGTGGGGCAATGTTCGCGTTCTTTAAGGGGAGTGGAATTTGTCTTGTGTCGAGTGATTTCCTCCATAGTAAGTATAGAGGTTTGGCAATACTCTCTTTGCATTTCTTCAGAAACGTGGCACTCTATGTGTCTGGCCCTGGCGCTGAATTGTCTCGCATCTGTGATAAAGCCTTGATTACATCTCCTTCCGCGAACTCGAAGTCCATTAATAGGTTTGTGCCGAAATTTGTTCTTGGTTTTTTTGTATCTACAGTATGTCGAAAAATTCGTCTGGGTTTTCCACTTCCATCTCGGACTTACGGGTGCCACAGAGTTAAATTGTTCCCTAAGCAGTTCACTTATTTTTTTCGGGTCATTTGTGTATTTGGCCTCCCCGTCTATCAACGGACCAATACTCTCCTGATACTGCATTTTCCTTTTCGCAAACGTGTAGAAGTATTTTGGGTTATTTTTTGTTTTCTTCCACCTTGTTTTCCTCCTTGTTTGTTTTATGTATGAATGTTTGCTTTAGGTCCTTTTCTATTTCGCCAAGTTTCCTCTCTAGTTTGAGTCTCCTTGCATCAGTTCTGCATCTGCGGCGATGTTTTACGGTTTGTCTTCGTTGCCTGAATAGTGTCCTGATTTTCCTCTCGAGCTTGCTACGTTTTCTTTTTTGTCTCTCTGGGATATGTTTCAGTATTATAGGTTTGGTTTCAGTCTCTATTATACATAGTATTTCGTGTGGAGTCTTCTCGTGAGGTAGCAATTCCCAATTTACCTCCTCCTTTGGATTTATGTTTAAGCCTTCAAATATTCTTTCTGACTCTCGGATGCGTTTTCGGACCTCTGGGTGCTAACTTCAATTGTATATCGATGAAGTTATGGTCGGTGAACTTTGTGTGCATTACTTTTTTATTTATTATTATCTCGTTATTTCTAAGGATTAAATCCAAAACGTTCTCCTTTCTCCTGGCTTCACAGATTTCCTGGGTAAGGGCTTAATGTTCCATAATATCTAATAGCATTGTTGCTTGGATTCTATTATCTTTAGTAATGTTGCCATGAAACTTCTCGACATATATAATTTCGTCTTTTTTCTTCCATTTTATGAATAGGAAATTAAAATCACCGAAAATTAGAAGATTTGTTGATGTAGTTTCAAGTAATTTTAATATGTTTTTTACTTCATTTGTAGATATTCATAATGGTTAGGTTCAGTTCTTTTACTTCTCATATAATAACTTCAACTCTGCTGTTTGATTTGTTTACCTTCACTTCACATGTGTATGTGTTTTTCACGTAGCTGCAACACCCTCCCCCTCGTCTAGCTACTCTCTCTGCTCTGTGTATGTTGTAGTCCAGCAATACTAATTCAGTATCCTCGATACAGTTTTCACAGCCTTTTTCGCATTTATGCAAGTGTGTTTCCATTAGGCATACTGTATGATATCTATGCTGGCTTCGGTAGCTAAGTTCTGTAAGTATTGTAATTTGCAGCCTGCATGGTCCGTGTAAAGGCCTTGAATATTTGTGTATAAACCATTTACTGGGTTTCTAATTTCCGTGTTCAGTTTTCCTATACAGTGGTCGTTTCGAGGTCGATGTCGGTTCCTGTTTGGTGTTATTGGTTTGGCCGCTGCATTTGGGAGAATTGTGGTTGCGGCACTTGATACTACTGTGGTTGTATTATTGGTGGGTGGTGCTGGATAGAGGGGTGCTGTATGTAATGGTATGGGGAATATACTACCTAGTCCTGTCTTTTCTTGTTAGCAGGGCAAGCTGTGCTTTTATAGTACTCATTTCCTCTAAAAAATTTGATTCCTGGTTCCTATTGTTACTTCTAATACGGATAGGGTCTGTTCTTCCCTGTTCTCTTCTTTGGGTACTCTTTATGTGAAAATATGGGCACTATATTTAGGCATTTTCTCTCTGTCAGTGCCTGTCTGCACATAGGAGGGTGCAAAAAGTGGCAGTTTTGTCCGTATCTGCATCTTCCATTCCTCATCATATCGAAGCATTTTTTGGGGTGACTGTACCTGCAGTTTGCTCCATATATGCACGAACCTGTTTTATAGTATTCACATATGGCCCGTCGTTTAATCTCCTTACGAGCCCTATGTGATTCAATTACTTTTTCTGTTTCGCCACCACTTCTTCCCTACTCAGTGGTTTCTTGTCTTTGTCGAGTTTTCATTAGTGTTCTTGGTATCTTCCTCTTTCTCTTTTGTATTCCTGGTATCCCTCTCTTTCTCTTTTGTGTTCCTGTTATCTCTCTCTTTGGCAGAGGATATTTCATTCTCTGAGGATACTTTTGCATCTCCCTTTAGCGGAACCTCGTGTTCCTGTTGTAGCGTGTTTTCATGTATTGCGTTTTCCTGTGCCTCGTGTTTGTTTGTGTCAGCGTTTCCTATTGTCTTCTTGTCATCTGTCGGTAAACATGTATTACCCATTTCATTGCTCTTTTACCATATTCTTATTTTTTTCCATACATGTGATGCACAGGAAGCCGTAAATGCTTATGATTTTGTTATGTATTCTATTTATCATTTTTTGTCTTTTCTATTTAAGTTCATGCATTCGTAGTATTTAAAGGTATTGCACAAAATACATTTTAAGCCCGTGGCCTGGTCCGCTTTATTTCTTCAATCGCAAAGCTGATGCGCAGCGCATTCCACTAAACATAGTCCAGCTCTATTCAGCTTTCTGAATTTACCGCAGTTTAAATACTTCTTCGTATTTTTTGCCATTCTCTTTTTTATTCTTTCCTTTCTGCTTTCTTTATTCTTTCTTCTTTATTATCCTTTATTCTTTCTTTATTCCGTTATCCCCTTATTCTTTCCTTTATTCTTTCTTTTAGTTTCCCTCTTTTCTTCTCACTTCTCAAATTTCGTCTCGAAAACTTGACTTTCCCGTTTTATGGCTCTTTCGAATTTTCTTTGACCTTCTTTCCCTGTATAGGCCTAATTAAAAATCTCAGGTGCTGAATTTCCGTTCGAGTTATTTTCAAATTATGTTTCAATTGATGTAGTTTTTCTTTGTACACGCTATATGCCACCGGCTTTCACTTAATAAATTATTACCGCGAATTCACTGATGTTTAACACTCACACTGGTAAAAGATAGCATTTACCACTGAACTTAAAAAACTAGTTATTTCGATATTACACAAGCGGAAACAAAACGTCCGTACACCACGAGGTAGAAACACACAATATATATATATATATATATATATATATATATATATATATAAACTGCAAACACGCAGTATAATTAACGTAAAGAACGACGCTTGTATAGGAGAATATTCCGCGCAAGATGAGAGAGAGAGAACGAAACAAATTAAAAAATGAGGTACCCACCCGGGAATCGAACCCGGCATCTTCCGATTGCCGGTCAGATATGATAACCATTACACCATGGGCCTCACTCAATCAAATGTCGTAATTCTTCTACATACGCGCAGAAACCAATGCCCCAAGGGGGCACCTCCCGCATGCCGTACATTATATACATTTAAACTGCAAACACGCAGTATAATTAACGTAAAGAACGACGCTTGTATAGGAGAATATTCCGCGGAAGACGAGAGAGAGAGAGAGAATGAAACAAAATCCAAAAGTTAAGTACATTAGCAATACCTAAAAAGCCCGGGAAAAATGGAAGTACTAAAATATTTTTTGACAAAGTACGAGTGTTATTATTGCCCCGATAGAATCTTGTCTCAACAAGGCAAAACGAACTTTCTATCTGTCAATAATAACACTCGTACTTTGTTAAAAAATATTTTAGTACTTCCATTTTTCCCGGGCTTTTTAGGCATTGCTAATGTACTTAAACTTTTGGATATTAATGTAGTATTTTCATATAACATTATTGTGAAAAATATCGTAGTAAAAAATAGCCCTAGCAATAATTCAGGCATTATCTATAAAATTGGTTGTAAACAATGTGATTCCTTTTACATATAGGTCAAACGGGAAAGGATTTGCACACACGTATAAAACAGCATCAATATTCCGTTAGAACAGGACAGTCGTCCAGTGCCCTTTTTGTCCATTTGTCAGAGTTATCCCACTGTATTGATTGGAATAATGCTTCAGTTTTATTTCACTCTAGCAACATTGTTAATAGAAATATTCTTGAGTCTGCCATTATCCAACTTACAAATAACTTCAACATAAGCAAAGGTCCTTTTCAACTCGATCCTGTTTTGAATTCCTTCAGAAAAGATTTAGATAAGAAGGGTAGAACGCTAAATCTTTGGTAAACTTGTATGCCACTCTAATAACTTTTATTTTTCAAATTATTTTTATATACAAGATGGGTAGAGTGATAAAACCCGGGCAGATTTCCATTATAAATTTGTATTTTTTTTTTTTTTTATAACATTGGTTGGAAACAATTAATTTAATCTTGTGCTAAAAATCGGTAGTTTGATCTTGTGCTAAAAATCGATAGTTTCCTTACAAAGTTGTATGCCCCTCCCACAATCTTTTAATTTTTAATAATTTTTTTTAATTTCATTTCTCCGTTTATTGTATATATATATATATATATATATATATATATATATTTTTTTTTTCTGTAACCTATATACAGGCTGTAACTCTCTATGTACTTCAGTGTTCCTGAGGATGTCATTAGACGAAAGCGCTTGAGCACCATTCTGTGTTTCCTTTCCTTCGTGGTTTATTCATCATATATATATATATATAATGATAATTATACTATATATGTATTAATTCATAATAATAATAATAATAATTACCGTCATCCTTCAAAAACTAATTAAAATTCAATCAATTAAACGACTTTAATTAAACCTGCCTCGACTATTTATTCGGGAATGATGGAAAATGTTGCAAGCAAACAAGTTCGAAATAGCCTTCCTTTTTTCTAAATTATGTACCGAATCTCAACAGATTTTATAATATATATATTATATATATATATATATATATATATATATATATATATATATATATATATATATTGAAAGTTTTCTTTGCAAGCAAAATGCTTTATCACTGTCATTTCTGAGATCGAAGTTGTCTCATGCAAAAATATGAATCCGAAAAATGAAAAATTGACATACGGTTTGATCTTATATGAAGCTTTGAGTCGATATATATATATATATATATATATATATATATATATATATATATATATATATATATGATAAAAAATGAAAAAGTTTATGATAAATATTATTAATACAATGACAGTTCACATACTAAGGAGAGAACTATATACAGTTGATTAGAAATAATACAGTAATGTCGGAGTTAAGTGGAGCTACAGACAGACGTTTTTGTACCAAGAATTCCATTGTTTAGACAGAGGATAAACGGCAGGACTCATGGATAGCTTGGATAATCGGGTTGGTTGATTTTTTAATTCTTTGCATTAGACTGTATTGAGCACGTCTTGTTACCTCCGGGAAGCTCGGAACATTGCGGGTAGAAAACATTTGCGAAATTGAGCATCTTGGGGGTAATTTATGTCAGAGTCTAAAAGACCTGTTGTACAGCAAATTTAGGGTCCTGCCAGAACCTACAGTAAATATTACTGTAGAAAGTACGAAAGAGAGCGTCTTTAGCTTCACTTGTACAGAACCAAAAGTTCCTTATAGTGATATTCGATTTAGCACAAAGGCTTCGAGATTGTCTTCTTATATCCGAGTCATCACTCAATTAGCTGGTAATAGTTTGACCCAAATACTTAAACTCTTGTACTTCCTCAATGACTTCACCTTTCATTTTAAACCTAATATCAGCTGGCTGCTAACAGATTTTAGGATGAAATTGCATAACCTTAGTTTTTGTAACATTAAAAAGAATATCTTGTTTCTGCGAATACACTTCACAGACTTTTAGTAGCCGATCCAGACCTTTAACAGAGGGACTTATTAACACCATGTCATCGGCATAACCTAATGTAAGTTATTTATCGTTGTGTTATCTATACAACATACCACTGTTGCCTCATAAAGTGACTCAATTAATCCGTCAATATATACATTAAATAGCAAAGGGGAGAGCAACGAGCCTTATTTATATATATATATATATATATATATATATATATATAAGCTTGACCTTCGCGAAATGAGAAATCATCGCGCGGAACCTTTGTAAGGTTGTAAGGTAAGGTGTATATATATATATATATATATATATATATATATATATATATAATATGTTAACCCCTCCGTCTATGGCCCTGGGGTGGTTCGGAGTCGACGGGGGTTCTGGTTAGGAGGCAGCAACGGATATTTCTTCTATAACACTCTAATTCTTTTCCGCCGGTCAAATGGTGGGTCGCCACTTGTTAAACTTTTGGCTACAGACTCGCCAGACTGTTATGCCAATATCTTCTATGTGCTTGGGTCGTCAGTTGTTAATTCTTCTCTTTTTATAATACTCTGATACTTTCTTTGATACTAAAATTATCGACTTTTCTTTTATAACTTATCGACTTAACTGACTAAGTTCTTCTGAAGATAACCCAACTCGAGGGGGAAAATAAAAAGTTTCTCTTACTGTAATTTACTTCTTAAAAATTTACAGGTAGTGGTCTGAATTTTACAGGGGTAAAGGTTCGACCTCTTTCGACCATGGCTCAGGCCGGAATCTAAAAAGTTAAGGAGGCAAGGGGCCTCTGCCCCCTCCTCGCAGCGAGGCTGCTAACAAGGGAGGCTCGTAGCACTGACCAAAGCAGAGTCCCGTAATGAAGTGCAATTCATTTCACAAATACATGTATAATATAAACCTAAATGTTAGGGGACGGCAGTTGAAGGTTAAGTCCCCCCCCCCTTTTAAACACATGATCAGATGTTTGAAAGATTCCAAATAAAAATTTAAAAAATAAAAAACTAATCGTATATATTTGCCGAATCTTCATTTCTGAAGGCGATATCATTTCATAGTAGTACATAAGTACAATTTAAGTACACGACTGAGTATGTATTAATTTTGGTTCATTACAATTACGATTACAATTACCAATTAATTCATATTCACTTATTATTGTTTAATTACACTTCTATTAAAGTACATTCTTACATTATATATTAAATCATTACATTTAATTACAGTTTCATTGAAGTACATTACGTTGTTTACCATTCTTACAGTGTTTTTATATATTTATATATGGTTATAATATATGGTTAGAATATATGGTTATAATATATGGTTATTATATATGGTTAATATATGGTTATTAGTACAACACAAGTACATGAGACATGACACACATGATATAACATAACGCATGATAATGTTATAAATTCGAGTCAGAGCGAAAGGAGATTTTTTATCTTTGAAGCGTTCACTTATGCCATAGTTCGCGGAATTTGATCACCTACCTCAGCATTTTCGAGTTCATTGAGAGGTGATATAATTAAAAATAAAAATGAAAAAAATAATACGAGAACGTATTTGTGCGTTTTCGAACGAATGCATGAAGTTTTGCGTTTCATAGATTGACACGAGTAAAAATGAATATTTAATAAAATTTATATAGGATAATGATCAAGATAAAATATGGACGTATAGATGAATATGGTTGAATAATAATATTTATACTACATAACACCACAACATTATTATTAAAGAATTTACCATACATTGAATACGGAAGATGTCCAAATACTAAGCACATGATTCAGTGTACAAGGTATGGGAAACGTAGAGAGAATCAAGTTTTTTATGACGTCATAGTGTATAAGTCATTATTAGAAAAGATGAATTAGGGAAATACAGTAATGAATAAAGAAGTACAAATCGAAATTCTATCCAAAACTCGCTTAGGCGATTTTGGTTTCTTATGTAAAAATGAACATTCAAACATAAAAACTATACGAACATAAGTACTGCATGAAGACAATGAATCCATATAATGATGGTATAGGAATTGTTCATTTTTCAATTTTTACAGTGCTCCCCCTTTTGTTTTTAAATAATATTAACATAATAATATAATACAATTAATACAATACAATTGAGAAAATAACATCTAACGAATTCAAATTAGATGATGACGAATTTTTTTTTTTTTACAATACAAATTTTATACAGAACGAGTTCGGGTGGTTGAGTACAATGCAGAGTATCAAATCTTTAAAATGACACTTTCTTACAAAATATTAAAAAAAATTAAAAGATTAATACTTTAATTTAGACAAACATTTAAGTTAGACAAACAATGATATGGTTAAAATTTTTTTACCAAATTTTATTTTTTCTGTGGGATAAATTATGTACATAATGAATAGAGTAGATAAAAGGGAAAAACGTAAATCGTACAATCTATAAGCTAATTTTTATTGACTATTGTAGGTAAAAAAAATCGAATTACGTAATGGATGATGTATAGACCTGTGGTCAAGTGTGTATTTATGTGTACTAGGTACAAAGTGTGTATCTTACAATTTCGAGGGACAGATTAGCCGATAGGATTGTTCAAGTAACTGAATAAATGCATGAGCAAGATATATTAGAAAGCAAAAATGATTAAGACTATAAATAGCAGAGTTAGCACTTACACGCAATGAAATAGTTTATTATGATCTCCAATGATTTTAGCATAAGGTTTGTATATATAGTATATATAGTGTGCATACATGCGTGTGTATGTGTAGGGATTTGGAAGGTTTTTGAATTAACAAAGTTTAAAAATAATGTATAATAATTTAAGATGGGTTTAGGGTTATAAAATCTTTTAAGTTTAAGTCAATTATTGTTATTATTATTATCATTATTATATAATCCTTTAAGCTCAAGGTCAATTATTATAAAATTCTAAATTACAGGTAGTATTAATGATGGTGTATGCATATGAGTTTAATGTGAAAGTGACTTGAGGTACGGAAAGAAAATGAATTCGAATATGTGTCAAAAGTAATAGAATTCAATTAGGATTATCGATTGTACGTAATTAAATCAGTTACACATATATTAAGGTAATAAAAAAAACGTACTTAGAGGACCTTACAAGTAATGAAAGTAAATCTCACGGTTTAAAAATTTAATTTTGACACAATTAATTAAATTTGACTACGACAATTACTCAGTATTAATCGAATTAAAAAATTAAAAAATAAAAATTGAAAATAGAAATCAATTATAAACTATAATGAACTAAACATATAATATTCTTAAAAATATAAAAACACAACTTAACATAAATTGAGGTTATGTTCCATCGTACCAAAGAGGAATTAACCATGGTTGAACCATTTCTCTGGTTGACACAGTTCAACTGGGGTTGGGGGTGTTAAAATAAAATAAAATAAAAAGACAAAGTTTGGAGTACGACATTCGGGGGAATTGAGTGACTAAGCAGGGGGTATAAGTCTGAAATTGACAATTACATCTTTTCGTGAGCACTTTGCTCTCTCTTTTTTTTTTTTTTTTTAAAGATTGCTTGTCACACTACTTAGAACAAAAATTAAAAGAGTTGAAACAAAACGGAGGGACGGCATGTTCCTCATATACATTACAATAATTATCCAAATCGTTACAACCTTTGTAAAAACGGTTTTGGTTACAAATAATAAAATACATAACTATATATTTATATACGCAACAATGGCATGAAAAGAAAAGACAAATCGGTCAATTTCCTTCTTACAAACAAGAAAAAAGGTTAAACTAAAGACGCAACCCGGTCAATTCAGGTTGAATTAAATTCTTAAATTACATTTTCTTAAATTAAATTCTCTTAAACTACAAAGAAAAAGTTGAATTCAATTGACTGCATTGAAATGACTTGGGACTTGAAAACTGAGACTTGAAATTGTCTGACTTGAACTCTATCAAGTATCTTTAAACTGTCTGACTTGAACTCTATCAAGTATCTTTAAACTGTCTGACTTGAACTCTATCAAGTATCTTTAAACTGTCTGACTTGAACTCTATCAAGTATCTTGAAACTGTCTGACTTGAACTCTATCAAGTATCTTTAAACTGTCTGACTTGAACTCTATCAAGTATCTTTAAACTGTCTGACTTGAACTCTATCAAGTATCTTTGACTTGAACTCTATCAAGTATCTTTAAACTGTCTAACTTGAACTCTATCAAGTATCTTTAAACTGTCTGACTTGAACTCTATCAAGTATCTTGAAACTAACTTGAACTCTATCAAGTATCTTGAAACTGAAACTGTAACTTGAACTCTTATCAAGTATCTTGAAACTGAAACTGTAACTTGAACTTATCAAGTATCTTGAAACTGAAAATGAAACTGACTTGAAACAAACTGACTTGAAATCTATCAAGTATCTTGAAACTGAACTGACTAAAATTGACTGCACTTGAACTCTATCAAGTGGAGTCTACTGAAAATGAAACTAACTTGCACTTAAACTGCTACCAAGTGAAGCCTATTAATCTCTGGGGTTTGGTTGTTCCTCTTAGATGCAACCAATTAACTGAAATTAACTGAAATTAACTGAAAATGGAAAATGACTGCACTTGACCTCTATCAAGTGGAGACTATTAACCTCTGGGGTTTGGTTGTCCCTCTTGTGGTGCAACCAATTAACTGAAATTAACTGAAAACGGAAAATGACTGCACTTGATCTCTATCAAGTGGAGACTATTATCCTCTGGACTTACTTGAAATGCAATCAAGTATTCTATAACTCTATAAACTCTCTGTAAACTCTCTCTTTCTTAATTTGCAAGTCAATTCAATTCAATAATTTGAAAAAAAATTGTAAACAAAAATAAAAAATGTAAACAACATTTCACTCCGGTACTATTATGTTTGGTACATAAAATAAAATTATTCTATACTGAATATAATAGTGAAAATAACTGAAATTAACTCTCTGAAATTAACTCTCTGAAATTAACTCTGTTACATTTAACTTCTGTGAAAATTACTCTTTCACTAAAAAATGTATCACTGGTGTCTGAAGTGTTCACTGTGTTCTGTGTTAATTCTGGCTTGATACTAGTTAACTGTTAATAAGTTAATAATACTGACTTTTCAAATGTTTACAAATTACTTAAAAAGGCAAACTCTGTACTTAACAAAATTTTCTATGGCGAAATCCTTAGAGACGTGTCCTGAAGACGTGTCTTGCTGGCTACTTCTTCTTGGATGAAAACTAGGCGTGGAGAACTTGGAGTCGTGACACACCGGTTCAAGGGTGGATGTTACGAACTGGAAGTCGTGACTCGCCGGTCAACTGGTTTTATCCTGATGCAGGGCAATTTCTATCCTGGCCAAAGAGTGGCCACTTGTTAAAATCCTCTTCTTAAAATCTTCTTCTAATCTTGGTAGTAGGGTCGCCAAATGTTTATCCTGCTTCTTCTATGTGCTGGGAGTGCTAGTTTTTTTTGTTTTTTTTAATCCTGGCAAGGCCGCCAGACTGTTAACCCCTCCGTCTATGGCCCTGGGGTGGTTCGGAGTCGACGGGGGTTCTGGTTAGGAGGCAGCAACGGATATTTCTTCTATAACACTCTAATTCTTTTCCGCCGGTCAAATGGTGGGTCGCCACTTGTTAAACTCTTGGCTACAGACTCGCCAGACTGTTATGCCAATATCTTCTATGTGCTTGGGTCGTCAGTTGTTAATTCTTCTCTTTTTATAATACTCTGATACTTTCTTTGATACTAAAATTATCGACTTTTCTTTTATAACTTATCGACTTAACTGACTAAGTTCTTCTGAAGATACCCAACTCGAGGGGGAAAATAAAAAGTTTCTCTTACTGTAATTTACTTCTTAAAAATTTACAGGTAGTGGTCTGAATTTTACAGGGGTAGAGGTTCGACCTCTTTCGACCATGGCTCAGGCCGGAATCTAAAAAGTTAAGGAGGCAAGGGGCCTCTGCCCCCTCCTCGCAGCGAGGCTGCTAACAAGGGAGGCTCGTAGCACTGACCAAAGCAGAGTCCCGTAATGAAGTGCAATTCATTTCACAAATACATGTATAATATAAACCTAAATGTTGGGGGACGGCAGTTGAAGGTTAAGTTCCCCCCCTTTTAAACACATGATCAGATGTTTGAAAGATTCCAAATAAAAATTTTAAAAAATAAAAAAACTAATCGTATATTGCCGAATCTTCATTTCTGAAGGCGATATCATTTCATAGTAGTACATAAGTACAATTTAAGTACACGACTGAGTATGTATTAATTTTGGTTCATTACAATTACGATTACAATTACCAATTAATTCATATTCACTTATTATTGTTTAATTACACTGCTATTAAAGTACATTCTTACATTATATATTAAATCATTACATTTAATTACAGTTTCATTGAAGTACATTACGTTGTTTACCATTCTTACAGTGTTTTTATATATTTATATATGGTTATAATATATGGTTATAATATATGGTTATAATATATGGTTATTATATATGGTTATTATATATGGTTATATATATGGTTATTAGTACAACACAAGTGCATGAGACATGACACACATGATATAACATAACGCATGATAATGTTATAAATTCGAATCAGAGCGAAAGGAGATTTTTTATCTTTGAAGCGTTCACTTATGCCATAGTTCGCGGAATTTGATCACCTACCTCAGCATTTTCGAGTTCATTGAGAGGTGATATAATTAAAAATAAAAATGAAAAAAATAATACGAGAACGTATTTGTGCGTTTTCGAACGAATGCATGAAGTTTTGCGTTTCATAGATTGACACGAGTAAAAATGAATATTTAATAAAATTTATATAGGATAATGATCAAGATAAAATATGGACGTATAGATGAATATGGTTGAATAATAATATTTATACTACATAACACCACAACATTATTATTAAAGAATTTACCATACATTGAATACGGAAGATGTCCAAATACTAAGCACATGATTCAGTGTACAAGGTATGGGAAACGTAGAGAGAATTAAGTTATTTTATGACGTCATAGTGTATAAGTCATTATTAGAAAAGATGAATTAGGGAAATACAGTAATGAATAAAGAAGTACAAATCGAAATTCTATCCAAAACTCGCTTAGGCGATTTTGGTTTCTTATGTAAAAATGAACATTCAAACATAAAAACTATACGAACATAAGTACTGCATGAAGACAATGAATCCATATAATGATGGTATAGGAATTGTTCATTGTTCAATTTTACATATATATATATATATATATATATATATATATATATATATATATATATATATATATTATGTGTGTGTGTGTGTGTGTGTGTGTGTGTGTGTGTGTGTGTGTGTGAGATAAATGCCCATTTAAAACTCATTTTTCATCAGTAATACCATTGTAGAATTTAATGCGATAACCAGTAGGTATACCTTAGCATGGGTATCCCCCAAATAGTTTTTTCCTATTTTGTTGCTTTCTTAAAGGGTATAAATAAAAAAAATTATGGTCTACCACCAGTATTACTCTTTTATAAAACCATAATATTGATAGACTTGGATTGAAGCTTCATTTGATTATAGTTGACATCAAAGAAAATTTGTTATGCTTTTAGAAAAGTCTTGATGCGTAAGAAAATTCTTGATGGGTAAAGAGAATTTTTTATGTACAAGAAAATTCATAGGCGTATCATTTCATTTACTGAAATATCATCTAAAATATTTATGATGTGTCGAACATTGCAGTCTTATTGCAATGCAAGATGAACTGGTATATACACATACGATAGTCGATAGTTGAACTGAAACACCAACATGTGGTGTCAAGTCAGAAAAATGTGATTTCGCCAGAACAATTCCGGTCAGAGTTAGATGCTTTGAAAGAGACGTTCCTCCCAAAGCCCAGTTACTCGGAAGTTGTTCAGCAAGTCAGATCCCCAAGAAGCGCGTCGGGCAGCGAGGGAAACGAAATCCCCGTCCCCAACTCCCCCGGAAGCGGTCAACCTCCCTCCCGTTCAGGAAAGGACCCCTGCTCCCGATTTCACAATGAGGAACAGGAACTGTCCGATGCCAAGAGACGAGGCATCACTGCCCTCTTCCTTACCTTCCACTGCAGGGGAGAGGCGTTAGATTACTCAAACGCCTCGCTCGACGTGCAGTTCCAACCCCTCCCACCGAAGAAGGAGGGGCAGGCGCGTCCGTCAGGATATAAACACCGCTAACAGACCCTCACCAAGCCACAGAGTAGGGGAAGGGTCTCCTATCCCCCAAAGGTCGTGCCACCCATCCCCCAGGCAGGCGAACCCTGCCTCAGGGAGACTGAGGGAAGAGGACGGGTGGGTCACAGTTGACTGGCGCTCTTCACGGATGATTCCTCAACCTGTCTTCGCGTCTAGGCCACCGGTGAGGAATCTCACCCTCTTTGTGTCGCGAATTCAGCTCTCGAACGAGGCAAGCGATATTCGACACATGATGGAAGAAGTCAGTGGGGAACACAGTATATTGTTGGTTAATAAATTAAACACAAAATCTCCATATTATAACTCATTTAAAGTAGTAATTAAAGGTGTAAATTCGCATTTCAACCCGTACAATATGAGTCGGTGGCCAAACGGTATTATTGTTAGAGTTTATTCACTTTTTCAGGAGATTCATAACAGGCAAAATAATAATAATAATAATAATAATAATAATAATAATAATAATAATAATAATAGGGTCCCTAACGGTAATGCCTGAAATTGGTACTGTTTATAATAATAATCATATTAATAATAAATTTTCTATTAGTCATGGCGGATAACTTGTTGAAAATAGTCTCATATAATGTAAGGTCAGTGAGGAATTCAACTGTAGATGTTCATAAAATCTGTGACAGTGCAGATTTGATACTCTTGCAAGAGCACTGGCTACCTAAGCAAGAGCTAAAATTCCTCTCTACCATCCATGATGAATTTATGTATCATGCGTCATCAGCAGTAGACGTGTCAAATGAATTAATGTACAGTAGACCTTTTGGTGGTGTTGCTTTCTTAATAAGGAAAAATTTGTCAAAACATAAAATTTTTAACAAGCGATAATGTAAGGTTGTTAGGCATTGAATTACAAGTGAACAATGATTGCATTATTAATTATAAGCTGCTATTTACCATACAACAACGGCAGTAATCTAGATGAATACATTGATTTGCTGTACAAAATTAAGTCATTATCAGATAACCCCAAATATTCTCACTGTATAATAATGGGGGACTTTAACGTGCATGTGAACTCGGAATTCTTTGTAGAATTGGGTAACATGTGCGAGTCGGCCAAATTAAGTATAAGTGATGTAGATGTACTAGGGGTAACCAGTGGTAATTTTACATAGGTTAGTGATATGAGTGGTACCACCAGGTGGATTGATCATTGTCTCACTAGTAACAATCTAAAGAATCGAATTGATAGAGTTCATATTCTGCATGATTTCCTTCTTTCTGATCATAGACGATTAGAACTTTTAATTAATTTTACCAATTTATGCGCAACACGGCATAACAAGAACTCAATAGGTAAGAACAATCGCGTCGATTGGTCTAATGCTAATATGCAACAGAGAATAGAATACAAAGACAGAACAGGTCACCACTTTCATAATTTAGAAATTTTTCATCTAGCCTGTAGTAATCCTTGCTCAAATGATTCTCACTGTAAACTCATAGATGGGTATTATAGTAAGATAGTGTCCCTGTTAAGAGAAGCAGGAAGCCCCGTGATTAAATCTTACAACTATCATACTAAAATTATTCCTGGATGGAATGATTTTATTGCCCCCCCCCTGAAGAGGGAATCGAAAGACGCTTTCGATTTGTGGTGCTTTCATGGTAGACCCAGATTAGGACCAATATACATGAATATGTGTAGAAGTAGTGGTCAGTATAAGGCGGCCATAAGGCGATGTAAACAGGAAAAAGAGTCTATTCGAGCATCAAAAGCCTGTGAAGCTCGCATAAATAACGATAATAACAAATTTTGGAAATTTGTTAAGAATCAAACGGGTGTCAAAAGTGTCCTCCCCCTGACAATCGATGGGGTGTCGGGGGAGGATGAAATCTCAAGGCTGTGGAAAACCCACTACTCTAACATTCTTAACAGTGTGAGTAGGGATAATCTTAAGATAGATTGCAGCGAAACGCCTGTGGGAGGGACAATGGAAAATACTTTGATATCAGTTCCTGAAGTAAAGAGGTTAATTAAAGAGTTAAAGACTGGTTCTGCGTCAGGGGTACTTAATATCAACATTACTGTATTATTTCTAACCAACTGTATATATTTCTATCCTTAGTATATGAACTGTCATTGTATTAATAATATTTGTCATATGGACTATAGTCTGCCAATAAACCTTTTCATTTTCATTTTCATATACTGTATATACAGTGCATATATATATATATATATTATATATATATATATATATATATATATACACACAATATTATATACGATTATATACGAATGTGTCCCATTCTGAACCAAAAGTAAGTTTGGTTAAATAATTTAAGCTACAGTATATATCTTTGAAACTGTTTTGGTGGTCTAGTGCATTTTATATATATATATATATATATATATATATATATATATATATATAGATAGATAGATAGATAGATAGATAGATAGATAGATAGATAGATAGATATAGTGATATGACGTGTTCTTTTATGTTCGGGTTTTTTTTTTGTCAAAAGAAAAAGTAGGTCCCGTATATTATTTTTTTATTTTTTTAAATGTTCGTCCAAAGTAGTTTTATTTAAAATCGAAACTTAAAACTAACCAAATAATGTAAACCCCCCCCCCCCCCCCGCCGCAAACCCTTCTTTAGACATATCTTAAGATCATATTAACTCTGACTGTTGAATATACTGTATTTTCATTATCTTATACTTCTAAATCAAGCTGGTCCTTTGCTAATAGTAAAAATGTACGTACAGTAATTACTGTTTCATATTGTGTGTCTGTAGTACAATTATACGATTAATTTCCCTAAAGCATTTATTAACTGTATTAACTGTATATCAATAATTAAGTTAATATAACCTATTATGGTTTGCTTGGGATTTCCAATATGGCTTACTTTCCTCTTCTTGATTGTCATAGGCGAATCCAGAGGGAACACCAGGGGGCTTAATTGAAGCAACGTGGCTTAATTGAAGCACCGTGGACATAAGCATTCAAACGTTTTACCTAATTTCGTTTAACCAGGATGTATGTGGCCTCCAAATTAAGCCCCGCTGCTTCAGTTAAGCCCCCTGGCACCCCCATCTGGAACGACCTTTACTGATTGCTACTAACTTTTAAAAAGAGAAGTTGAAAATACTTCATTAGATATCACCACAGACAGTGTTTCTCAACCTGGAACTTACAAGAATGCTCAGGCAGGGGGGGGGGGGTCCCGGTGCTAAAATCGAAGTTTATTTTTGCAACGAAAATTTACAAAATATGTAAAATTAGACAGACTATTTTTTTTAAATAAAAAAAAATTGTTGTATTGTTAATTTTACAACATTATTTCTGTTTGCCGTAATCATCTTAAGTGTTAATCTATGTCTCTCAGGCAATTCACTTAAATACGAGGTTGCAACTGGAATTTAAACCCAATATTTTCAGACATCCGTTCTGGCTACTCACTTTTTCGTGCTATACACAAATCTTCTACAGGGTCTTGTCAAAGAAAGTTCCATCAATTTATCGTGTAAGTTTCCTGCAAGTTTGGCAGACTCTACCACCCTTTCGTTGAACGGATTAAGTATCTACCAATCACCACGCCTCCTATCGTCACGTGGGAAATAGTTCAGGAGCTGTTTGTGTTGTTGTAGTATGTGTTGCATCATCATTTAGGGAAGCGGGGTGCAATTTTTTTTCTTATATCAAAATGGGGTGGTCGCCAGTACAGAAAAGGTTGAGAAACAGCACTTTGTGGCCTAGAACCACCATTAATTAATATAAAATCTTAAACATATGCTAGATATTTTTCTTTCTTTTTATATAAAACATTTAGTAATTATTTTATTGCTTATCTTTTATTGTTTATCTTTCATTGTCTATCTTTATTGTTTATCTTTATTGTTTATCTTCTATTGTTTATCTTTTTTATACAATTATTTATATTTTGGGTTGAAATATAAAAGGCCGAAAATTTTATTAAGCGTATACTGTAACCTATAAGTCTAAGTTTAATTAAAAGAAAGTCTATTTTGTATATCTAAAAAAAAAAAATTGTTTGTCTTGTTACAACATATAAAAAAGTAATTTATTGAAAATATATATATGTAAACAGATTTTCTATGGGATATGGTGAGAGAGAGAGAGAGAGAGAGAGAGAGAGAGAGAGAGAGAGAGAGAGAGAGAGAGAGAAACATCAATAAAAAGAAAAAGTTAAAATTGCACAGATTATAAGTTCTTGGTTTAGTTTGTACAGAGCAAGACTAAAGTGATATGAATGTGTTTATGACTGCGGATACATTTGTGTTGCCATGGGGAAGAAACATAAATTTGCGGTGCAGCTTGCTCCTGACGCATTATGCGCCGGGGCCTATAAAGGCAGGAGTGTTTGCAAGATAAAATAACAACACCAGCAAGGAAATAATTATAACTATAGCAACCTTTTGGATTGATAAAGCAAAGCATTGTTGCTTCCAGTAGTGATGAGTTAAGTATGGAAGCCTTGTTAGTATGCTGACTCTTTGTGTACTTGGTAATGTTGTTGTGAGTTGCTCGTAACCTGAATGAGTGTATGAATGGAGCGGTGCTTTGTAAAAACCAGTAAAATCTTTTTTATAGCTTTTATATACATATATATATACTGTATATATATATATATATGAGGGGTCGCGCGTCTTAAGGTACCTAAGCCCCACCACAAGCGAAAACGTGTTTTTGATGGATATCACTATTTTCACCCTTCCTCTATCACGTGGTTTGGGTTATCATGACCTTACGACACTAGAAGTATGGTTGAAAACCTTATGAAGCGAACTACTTTTTTCACCTCTAACGCCAGCCAAAACTTCACCCAAAGTTCGGCATAATAATAATAAATAAAAAAAATATATATATATATATATACTGTGCATATAACTGCAATGACCGCGCAGTATATAAATGAATAGAAACGACATAAGTGTTAAGGAACGTTTCTGCACACGAGGAGGAGAGATAACGAATAATGAAAAATGAGGCGAACCGCCCGGGAATCGAACCCAGGGCCTTCCAATTGCCGGTTGGATGCTCTACCATTATGCTACGGACCTCACTCAATCACAAATCGAAATTCTCCCACATAGGGCAGAAACCAATGCCCTGAGAGGGCACCCTCGCAAATCGTGAATATGCGCATATAACTACAATGACCGCGCAGTATATAAATGAATAGAAACGACATAAGTGTTAAGGAACGTTTCTGCACACGAGGAGGAGAGATAACGAATAATGAAAAATGAGGCGAACCGCCCTGGGTTCGATTCCCGGGCGGTTCGCCTCATTTTTCATTATTCGTTATCTCTCCTCCTCGTGTGCAGAAACGTTCCTTAACACTTATGTCGTTTCTATTCATTTATATACTGCGCGGTCATTGCAGTTATATGCGCATATTCACGATTTGCGAGGGTGCCCTCTCAGGGCATTGGTTTCTGCCCTATGTGGGAGAATTTCGATTTGTGATTGAGTGAGGTCCGTAGCATAATGGTAGAGCATCCAACCGGCAATTGGAAGGCCCTGGGTTCGATTCCCGGGCGGTTCGCCTCATTTTTCATTATTCGTTATCTCTCCTCCTCGTGTGCAGAAACGTTCCTTAACACTTATGTCGTTTCTATTCATTTATATACTGCGCGGTCATTGCAGTTATATGCGCATATTCACGATTTGCGAGGGTGCCCTCTCAGGGTATTGGTTTCTGCCCTATGTGGGAGAATTTCGATTTGTGATTGAGTGAGGTCCGTAGCATAATGGTAGAGCGTCCGACCGGCAATTGGAAGGCCCTGGGTTCGATTCCCGGGCGGTTCGCCTCATTTTTCATTATTCGTTATCTCTCCTCCTCGTGTGCAGAAACGTTCCTTAACACTTATGTCGTTTCTATTCATTTATATACTGCGCGGTCATTGCAGTTATATGCATATATATATATATATATATATAAAATATAAAATATGAAAATCTATTCCAAAAACTCATCAACATCTTCATTAGCATACTTAGAACTCTAATTTAGCCAAAAATGAACGTTCTAGCTCAATTAATAACAGAGATACTATTGCCAGAATATTGCTGAACTTTGGAGGCGATTTCTGACCAATTTTAATTTTGGCGCTTAGGTACCTTAAGACGCGGGACCCAGTGTTCCCTCTAAGGTGTGCGCGTGTGCGCGCGCACACGCGTTGTGAAACCCGCGCACACAGCAAAATAAAATGCGCACAGGCTCAAGCGTATCATGAGTCACGACAGTAAATGAAGTAATTTAAAAAGTATACCGTCACACAAGGTCTGACCATTTGCATCAACATACTCTATAGTCGTTCTTTTAAGTATTAACCCCTTCCGCCCGACTTCGCTGACGTCCGCGCAATTAAGCAATACGGATTTTTTTTACTCTATGTATTTGCATTTTTTCTTTTATACATTAACGCATTGAATATAAACCTTCTCTTTCTTATTTTTGCATAAAAACGAATAGTAATTATCTCATAATTCCTATTTTGTGAATGGATGAAATTATGTATTAATCTTGATAGTCTATTTTAAATTGCTAAATGCTAAAAATTGTTTTGAGAAATGATAACTAAAATAGTCATTTTCATTTAGTTATTTTTATTTTATTTATTTTGTTGAATTTTATTTTACTACTTTTTATTTTATTCATATTTTTAGAATGGATAAAATGTTTTCTTTTTTAAGAATATATAATATTGTAAACAGTTTTTTAATATCCATTTAATAGTACCGTAATGATCAAGCTATTATCTTATGGAAATAATATTTATTAAGTATTTAATATTTACATATAAGTTATTTAATTTTGAAGATAATAGCGCTCAGAAAAGTTTGCACAATTTTTCACCATGAATTTAAATGTATGCACAACGAAAATTTCTTGCGCACACGGACTAAAAAAAATTAGAGGGAACATTGGCGGGACCCCTCATTATATATATACAGGGTGTCCGAGAATTATCTGTACAATATTTGGCTGTTATTAAAAGTCAACCATGAAGTGTAGAAATTCCAGTGTTGTCCCATTTTACAGAGAATCTCATTAAGTTTTTTCTGATACCAAGTTTTGACAAGTTTTTTAGAAATTTCAGTTTGTCCGAAAATTATCTGTACAATTTCATCTTTTAATAAAATTCTTGATAAAACACGTAAAATTCTTAAACAAGATTATTTAGAATCTGTATTTTCAAAGGTTTCTTTTATTAAAGTAACGTTGTTATAAACATTCGATATGTGCACCATCAGTGATTCGCAAAACATCCAATCGATAATTCAAATGTTGCCATGTACGCTGCAGCGAGTGCAGCATATCCACATCAATTCGCTCAATAGCAGCTGTGATTCTTGCTTTTAGATCATCAATGTCTGTCACCCGCGTAAAAAACTTGTCAAAACTTGTTATCAGAAAAAACTTAATGAGTTTCTCTGTAAAATGGGACAAAACTGGAATTTCTACACTTCATGGTTGACTTTTAATAACAGCCAAAAATTGTACAGATAATTCTCGGACACCCTGTATATGTATATATATATATATATATATATATATAATATATATATATATGCCTCGGTTGTATAGTGGTTAGAATCGCTGATTATATCCATCGGCAGGAGTTCGCTTTCCAGAGCGGACAGGCAACGATATATATATATATATATATATATATATATAATATATATATATATATATATATATATATATATATATATATATATATATATATACATATATATACACTTGTGTGTGTGTGTGTGTCTGTCTATCTGTCTGTGTGTCTGTGTGTCTGTATATGTTCCTCAAAAATGTTCTTTTTTAATTTGATGTCGGCTAAGCCGGCATTTGGTGCCTTTCGACTGGCAAAGAGTTTATGTAATATTTCATCTTGATTGAAGAAAGTTTATACGTGTCACCGTGCAATTGAATTTTTCACTCCTTTGGGGAATGAACCTGGAGACTCTGCTGAAGGCCCTTCTCAGATCCCATCTAGCAAAAATGTATGAAAATTTTAACTGTTATGAAACTTGCTAGACTCTTCTATATGCCTCCATGTTCTTCCACCCTCGGGATTTTTGTTTTTGTTTCGTTTTTGTTTATTCCAAAATTTATTCTACAGAACTCGATTTCACTCAAAAGGCAGGCGGTTAACATCACAAAATTATGGCCACGAAGGCGAATATCCTCATTTTCCAAGTCCCTTAATCAGAGTGGGTCTCTTCGAATCTGGAAAATTTCCGATGGCCTTCTACGATTTGAAGCAGGAATTGTTTCTATTCCTCATCCTTGGTGAGGCTTCCGTTGTATTCTTGAATGAGAGCAACATCTCTTTGTGCAACGTTATTTTTATTTACGACTCTCATCTTCAGGATCGCCTTGCTCCATTTGTAATCCTCATCCTGATTTCACGCGTATAGATCTTTCTTGAGAAACTGATGAGGGATTCGATTGTCAAAGCAACCGAGTAAGCGGAAAGGTTCTTCGTGACGATGTCTTCAAGACGGCTGGTTGCCTTGAATGTTTTTTCTGGAAAGTTCATTTCGTTTGGATGGAACACCTTTTAACCCCTTCTTCTCCAGAGCCTTCGCCATTCGACGCCTCGTGGCACAGACACTTCTCTTTAAGCAAAGAAGCTAAATCCGACGAGTTCCTCACTAAATTGTTGAGCCTACCAAGAAATAAGTCGACTTATTTCTTGGTAGGCTCAACAATTTAGTCCCATCTATTAAGTTCACGGTTGAAAAGAAAATGATGGAAGCTTATCTTTTCTGGATCTAAAAATTCGGAGATGCTTTAATCAGTTCAAATTTGAAGTTTATCGTAAGCCTACTAATAATAACTCTTATGTGCATTTTTATTCTGACCATCACCCTCGATTAAATCTTTTTCTCTGCTGTTTCTTAGAGCATTGAGAGTTGTCAGTCCTGAATTTTTAGATTCCGAGTTATGCAATATCATGAATATTGGTACTAAATTATGTTATCCTATTTCATTTTTAGATAACTGCCTTAGGAAAGTCAAGAATAGGTATTATAATAGTGTAACTGTAAAGGAATTTGAGCGTAAAAATATCCTTAGCCTACCTTACCATGTTAATTTTCAGTATCTTCCGACTTTACTTAAAGCAATTGGTATCAATGTAGTCTTTAAGTATAATAATACTGTTAAATCACGCCTAATAAAGAATAGCCCGGATAATGTGGTTGGTTGTATGTATTCGATCAGATGTACACAATGTAACTCAGTATATATAGGCCAAACGGGTAAAACGTTAGATATTAGGGTAAAACAGCATAAATATGCGTGTAGAACAGCATATAATTCTAATGCATTGTTTAACCATATGTATAGATGTAATCATAGTATCAAGTGGGATGGTTCTAAAGCGCTCGTTAAAAACAGAGATATAATTGAAAGGAATATCCTAGAATGTGCACTTATCCATTTTAAAAATAATTTCAATTACAGTGCAGGCATGTATAAAAGTGACAATATCCTGTTAAAATTCCTTTTGCCTCTTATTAACTCTTGTTAATTATGTATTAATCTTTTTGTTTTTCCCTCCAGCTCTATATATTTTGGTCATCTCGCCTTCTCCCTTCATTCCCTGACGAGGTGTGCTTCTGAATACACGAAAGGCCTTGGAATCATTTTTCTTTTTCCTTGTGGATTTGCATCATTATTCATTTCACGTGTTTAATTGTGAAATTCAATATAATATATATATTATATATATATATATATATATATTATATAATATAATATTTTATATATATATATATATATATTTTTTTTTTTAACTGCAAACAACACACAGTATAATTAATGTAAAGAACGACGCTTGGTTAGAAGAGTGTCCGCACAAGAAGAGGAGAGAAAACGAGCAATGAAAAATGAGACATCTCCCGGAAATCGAACCCGGGATCATCCAATTGCCGGTCGGATATGATAACCACTACACCAAGGTCCTAGATTAATTAGAACTCGTAATTCTCCTACATACGAGCTGAATCGAATGCCCTTATATATATATATATATAGAGAGAGAGAGAGAGAGAGAGAGAGAGATGAACGAAATAAAGGGTACTTTCCTGTTATCCCGGACCCCAGACTTTGTGTCAGTTGCCAGACTTCAATTTTGACACAGAATATTTTCGTTAAAACTAACGAAAATATCACGACTTAACCTAACCAATTATCAAGGGCGTACAGTTTACTTAACCGGGCATTCAATTAACCTAATTAGTTGGTAAGGTTAGGTTAAGTCGTGATATTTTCGTTAGTTTTAACGAAAATATTCTGTGTCAAAATTGAAGTCTGGCAACTGGCAAAAAAGTCTGGGGTCCGGGATAACAGGAAAGTACCAAATAAAGTTTTATATATTTTATATTATTAATCAATATTTTTCACTTCTCTACCTTCATTTATTCTCACCCCTTACTTTACTGATCCTTTTATACTATATTCTATTTTAACTGCACTGATTCTAAGTGCTGTTTACTCTATGGTAGTTGGTCGATTTAGGGACGCTCAGGACGTGATGTTGAAACGGCATGTTTCTCTTGCATAATTTATATTTAATTAACTTTCAGACATATTTGAGGGAAGGCGAATGGGACCTATAAATGTAATTACATTCTAACACGGGAAGAGAGGTACAAACACACAATTTTTAACTAATTAATTTTAGACTATATTCTGAAATACGCTAAACTAACACGTGTTTAGTAGCTACCTGCCAGTCAAAATCTTGTTCTATGCCCCGGTGACACAGCTTAGCTTGTTTTTGTTTTAAAATTCTCTCTCTCTCTCTCTCGGACCTCCGACGCGGACATCGCTAATGTGCTTAATGAGTACTTTGCGGGAGTGTTCACCAGGGAGGACACCCGTGTCATCCCCGAGCCAGGCGTCAGGCACGAAGGTGCTGGCCTGGATAGTGTTCGATGTACCTCGACAGTCGTTGCCGATAGAATAGACAAACTGAGCGCGTTTAAGGCTCCTGGGCCAGACCAGTTTCTCCCCAGAGTGTTGCGGGAGGTGCGCGACCAGGTGGCTCCGCACCTGGCTACAGTCTTCAACAAATCGTTGGAGACGGGCCAGGTGCCTGGTGACTGGAAGGAAGCCAACGTGACCCTTATCTTTAAGAAAGGGGATCAAGAAGGTCCAGGGAACTATCGTCCCATTAGTCTCACTTCAGTTGTAGGTAAATTATTAGAGGGGATAATAGCGGATAGGATCGTTGACCATTTGGATTCCTACAAGCTGCTTGGGGACTCCCAACATGGGTTTAGACGGCATACTATTTGAGGGTGTAGAAAATTTTCCCTGGCACCCGTTGCCATTGGTACTTCCTTGGTATGGGCCGCAAGGCCTTTTGAGGTACTTCTTTTCCTTGTAACTCCTTGTAACTCTCTCTCTCCATATATATATTATATATATATATATATATATATATATATATATATATATATATATATATATACATACATATATATATATATATATATATATATATATATATATATATATATATATATATATACATATATATATATATATATATATATATAGATATATATATATATATATATATATATATATATATATATATAGAGTATAAACTACCAGTCAAAAGTTTAAGTACACCTTCTAATTTCCAATGTTTTGCTGCTTAACTCATGACATAAACTTCAAATGTAAACTTAACAGGTACTAGAGATGAATTTGCTTACCTGGCTTTCATATTGTATGCTTCAGTGCATCTGCCCTATGCAGTGTGTTGTAACACAGAAGCTTCTTCAAAATAGCCTTCAAAATGTGTTAATTGACGTCTAGCATGCAACCTAAACTTAATGCCATTAGCTCTGCACAAAGGTCCAAAAACAGTTTAAAAGTCTTTACTGGGGTAGTGTGTTTCTTCAGGAGTATGTTAATACATGTGTTCAGTTAGTAACATTCGCCGCAGGTCTTTACATATAAAATCCTTGCAGAGGAGCTAACTGTGTAGTTTAAGGTATATTTTTGTGTTTCAAAAAGCAAAAATGGGTGCCAAAGCTCAGTTAACAACAGAAAAAAGACAGTCGATTGTAACTTTGAGAAATGAGGGCCAATCACTGAGGCAAATTGCAAAAAATTTAAAAGTTTCTGTGAATGCAGTTGCCTGTGCCATTAAATGATACGAAGAAACTGGTCAAAATAAGGAGAGAAAAAGGTCAGGGCGACCAAGAACCACAACAGACTCAGAGGACAAGTATATCTGAGTCACCAGTCTGCGCAACAGACGCCTCACAGCACCTGAAATCAAAGCCCAGCTGAACAACTCCAGAAGTACAACAGTTTCAACATCAACTGTTCAGAGAAGACTAAGAGAGGCAGGATTAAAAGGACGAACTGCAGCAAAGAAACCAATGCTGAGACTCCAGAACAAAAAGAAAAGGCTAGCCTGGGCTAAAAAACACCAAAAATGGACTGTTGAGCAGTGGAAATTTGTCCTTTGGACTGACGAATCAAAGTTCGAAGTTTTTGGATCCAAACGCAGAGTATTTGTGCGGCGCAGAGGGGGTGAAAGAATGACACAGCAGTGTGTTGGGCCAACAGTGAAGCACGGTGGAGAAAGTGTGATGGTCTGGGGATGTTTTGCAGGGGAGCAAGTTGGAGATCTCCACAAAGTCACTGGAATACTGAACTAACGTGGCTATCACAGCATTCTACAGCGCTATGCCATCCCATCTGGACTGCGACTAGTTGGCCAACAGTTCATAATGCAGCAAGACAACGATCCTAAACACACTTCCAAGCTGTGTCAAAATTACCTGAAGCAGAAAGAACGGCAACGTCAGCTCACAGTTATGGAATGGCCAGCACAGTCCCCGGACCTGAACCGCATCGAGCTAGTGTGGGATGAACTGGATCGACGAGTGAAAGCCAAACAGCCATCCAGTGCTCAGAAGCTCTGGGAACTCTTACAAGAGTGCTGGCAGCAGCTTTCACCAGACTATCTTCTTTCTCTTGTTGAGCACATGCCTCGAATTTGTTCTGCTGTAATTGCTGCTACAGGAGGCTACTTTGATGAATCTAAAATTTAGACTTTGCTTTTGGTAAATTGTCCCTGATTTGTTGTTATTTAAGTTCCCATGTTTGTACTTATGAATATGTGTCATGATAACTTAGTTAATAAATAAAAAACTTTAAACAAAATTTGAAATTTATGAATATTTCAGGGTGTACTTAAACTTTTGACTGGTAATATATATATATATATATATATATATATATATATATATATATATATATATATATATATATATATGACAATAGTGATATTTAATGAGAGCGCGTGACAGATTTAATTTACTTTAGGTCGACTCCACAGGGAAATATTGACAATTCTCTTGAACAATCGCTCAGTTTATCAGGTACTCCAACAGAATGAAATATTAGATGCTATTGTGACTGTAAATTAAATTATAAAAGCGTGTATCCTGATTCTAGATTAAACAAGGAATTCTGAATTACATATATCATGGTTTGCGTGTGTGTGTGTGTGTATGTGTGTGTGTGTGTGTGTGTTTTAAATATGATAAATACCTACCCTAAGAAACAAGACCCCCCAAACAAACAATTGTTTCGCTTACTTCATATATAAAACAGAATCAGAGGTACCATCTTCTCTCTCTCTCTCTCTCTCTCTCTCTTTCTCTCTCTCTCTCTCTCTCTCTCTCTCTCTCTCTCCTCGCTTCGTTATAAAACGAAAGTGGAAATGTTAAATGCAGGGGAAGATTCAATTGCTATTTAATAAAAGACAATATTACAAAGCAGTCTGGCATTAATTGTGTTTTGCAATGACAATACGCTACACTTACGTTCGTAATGGGTTTGTAAATAAATCATTAAGAAGTTAAGTATATTAATTGTAGTCGTATTCAGAACCAGGCTTGATATATATATAGCTTGATTCTCAATACAAATATATATATATATATACACACATCTTGGTTAATCTTGGTTTTGCTTCCGCCCAATTGTTCATTCTGACGAAGATTAAGTTTGTTTGTCACTCCACCTTAGACCTACAGTTTAACGTGGAATCCGAACCACGCCCCACCACAAGTAGGGGGGAGGGGTCAGAAATTACAAAGTAAGTCCTCGCTCGGACTCGATCTCACGGCCTCCCGATCAGCAGCCCAGCGTTTTAACCACTAGGCTACCCAGGATACCCATTTATCTACCAACCAACTTTTTTTATTGTGTGGAAAGATTAACAGCTGGGTTTTGCTACGCGCTGCCTCCCGTCACCGGGTTTCGATCCCGGGGCCGATGGATTCGTAGTCGACGATGCTAACCACTACACCACGGAAGCATATATATACTTTGTGTATATATTTCTTCTCTTTAATCAACGTTTCCAACGATTCGTCAATCGTCATCAAGACTCGTGCTAAGCATTGAAACAGTGGGAAGGGAATTTAGAAGGGGGTTCCATTCCCCACCCCCCCACCCCCCCCCCGAAATTTCTTTTTAAAAGTATTTAGTATTGAAATTATGAATTTGTTTATTGAAAAAAAAAAAGGAAATTAAAGGCCATATAATAAATTTAAGATTTAACAAAAAAATAAAATCTTTGATTCGCTTTTGTACGCCTCTGTTTTGTACGTCGTTAGAAGCTATCATTATAAGTTTATCCACGACAGTTTTCAATATTGATCTTTATTGATCTTAAGGTTTTAAGTACAGTTGCATTCTAACCTTTACCAGTATGGTTAGTGATAATAATCAGGCTTCAAAAACGTTAGACAGATTCGCCATTTTGCCATTTTTGGTTTCGCAGAGCGAATTGTAAATGTCAACTGATCATTGCGGGAGATATCAGATTGAGGGTCCAGACCTCTTAAAGTAACGAGTGATTCACATAGAGGAGTTAACTATAGGATTGGCTATGTTACTATTCTATAACTATAGGATAGGTTACAGTCAATGTGCGAAACCAGTAATTTCAAGTAATACCTAAAAATTTCAGGTATTTCGCGTAATTCGATTAAGCAATTAATGACTTCGTGAAAGTTAGGTTAGGTTAAGTTAGAGTGGTTAGGTTAGGTTAGGTTAGTAATGCGTATTACCTATGTTTAAGGGTCACAGTTATTACGCGAAATGCTTAAAAATTTTAAGCATTACGTAAAATGACTGGTTTTACGCATTGACCGTAACATATACGCCTATTACTAATTTAAAATCACTCATTCCAGGTAGCAACGTAAATAGATGTAATCCTGTATTGAAATACTGTATAAAAATGTTTAAGTCCAATAACAGACAAAAGCTTTTAATCCTAAACAAGCAGAGCCTTCGGCTCCCTGTCCTATGGGCGGATCTTGTGCTTCGCAAACTCGTCTACGGCGAGGGCACGTTAGGTTACCCCCTTGGGGGAAGATCATTCTCCCTCTCCTCCAAAAAACCCTCCCTCCCCTTTATGCAACTTGGGGGCTAACCCCACCGCCCTTGTTGCATAACCCCATTCCCCTCACCCCCCTTTGTTTTGTTGGTTGAAACATTGTAGGTCATTTTTTTTATTTAACAGGAAATGGAAGGAATTGTAGGTGTTTTTCTAATAGTTTAAGGATAAGGAATCAATGATCATATAAAAAAGTTAAGTACTGATAAATTTTTACTTCCATTTTACATTATTTGAAAGTAATAACCCCCCACCCCACGAATAAAATGTTAAAAGATAATGTTTTGTTAACATTTAAAGCTTCGTTATTTATTTATATACTTTTTATCCGTTTCCAATACTGATAAATGTAACTTCTTCTTCCGCAGCCTTATTAGTCCACTTCTCCTATGTGGGTCGCTGAATACTGATAAATGTAACTCAGTGTATAAAATTATTTTAGTCTTGAGAATGGGGTCAACGTCCGAAACGTTGACCATTGATTCTTATAAAATAAATATTTTTAGATGAAAATAATACAAGCTTTATGGATCATATTGTTTTCATCTATTAAAATATATATATATATATATATATATATACAGGGTGATTACAAAAGAAGTACACAATTTTAAAAATTTATTGTGATCAAACTATTTCTGATGATACAAAAATAATAATAATATGAATGGAAACAGTGTAACTCAAAAAGTTTATTTTAAGTTTATAGATGTTCATAGGATTTTATTATGCTTATATACTGTGTATATATATATATATATATATATATATATATATATATATATATAAGCATGGGGAACTAAGTTAATCTGTATGTAGAGTTGGGTATATGTATACTGTATATTAACTTTTTAATATAAAATTATTGTAAATATTTTCCTTCAAAATTAAATTTTTAAAAGTACTATATAGATTATCTTATATAATAATAGTCGAGTTCCCCACGTTTCTAAAAAAAATTTCATACACTTTTGTGAAACCCCCAAAAAATAAATAAAAATCCAGTTGTTAAACTAATTTGTAAAAGAACGCATCCATCAAAATTTTGAGCTTCACATCTGAAGTCAGTGTAGTGACGTTAGAATATGTGAAGTTACGTTTAAAATCTAACTACGTCGTGAGCTTAAAGTACTTAAATAGTAAAGCGCTCTGTTCAAAGTTTTCTTTCAAAATCTTCTTTCGTATGTAATGATTTACAAGTTATAATGCGGACGTCGACTGATTAGCTATTAGTAGTATACTGTCGGATTAGAAATTAATAATTATTAGTTACAGAACCATTCTGGAGTATTTATTATCTTTTGACAACTTTCCCCTCAACTGTAGGTTAATCCGTAAACAAACTTTCCTTGTTCCATCACGCAAGTTCTAAAGTTAGGAGTATAAAACCTTTATGAGTAACAATATACTACCTACAGGAGAGAGAGAGAGAGAGAGAGAGAGAGCACAACGCTAAAAGAGTATCATGACGTCATCTTCAAATACCCTGAAAATTTATATACACAGAAAGAAAATCTGAAATGAAGTAGAGAGCAATAACAACTAAGAAAAAATAGGAACACATTATTGAGATTGGTCGTGTGTGAGCTACACAAATAATATGAAGCTCAAAGATGATGAATCGCACCTTCTTAGCTGTGATAACAAGCAAGAACTTGATAGCCATAAAACTGTTATAAAATAAGTAATAAAGAACAAATCATTTTAAAAGAACGCAAGCCAGACATTTAGGAGTATAATAATGTCAATTGACGAAGTGAAAATAGTGCATCAAACTTAAAAATTGCCATCAGCGAGAGAAATAATGGGATCGTATAACTGAAACTTTCATAGCACAAAGGGGAAGGGACATCATTCTCTAAAATTACGATAATTCGGTATTACCTCCCTCCAAGGCTCCAGTATAAAACTTGGTACTGTACAATGTACATCCCATAGCTTTAAAAAACTCTGAAACTCTCATATGGGAAGATGGCTTGAACAAGGCGTGTGGTAAAGTATTTCGATGGTAGGATTCCCAAACCTCGTAAGCCCTACTTTCCCCACCCTCCCTTTTTTTTAGTCCGCGTTCGCAGATACGTAATTGTACACCAAAACTCAGAAACCACTTCTTGTTCTTTCTCTCGTAATAATTGTCTCAAATGCTCGTAAGTGTTCCTTTGTTTCCAATATTAGAGCGTGTGTGTTTGTTTTATGTGGGTGTTTAACCTTTTTCTAACGGCGGAAGTTATATGACGAAGGGTACCTACAGCTTTATGCGGGATCCGAATCAGTGGTCGGTAACGTCATTTGGACCCAGAAGACGGGTCCACATCCAACTAAACCCAGACCCAATGTCGCTTAATTTCGCTAATCTACGATAAGCAGTATTGCGACAATGGCTGTCCGTACATTAGATGATTAAACATAGCTCAGTTTTTGCAATTCAAAAGACGTTCTGGAACATCACCACCAATATGTGACGAACAGATGACGAATCTCCTGCCAATAAAGTTTATCATTATCGTTATCATACCCAAAGTCATACCCCAAGTTTCAAAATGAAATAAAAATATACTGGAGTTGTCCAATAGTACTACATTCTATCTACAACAAACCTAAGTTAGTTTCAAACTAAGACAAAATACTTAGTGAGCAGCATTCAAAATCTCCCTTCACAAATTACTGAAACAAGTCCTTCCCTGACCACCCGTTGGGACCTGTACACAGTCAGTTACGAGGACAGGAAAAGAGCAGATAGTAATTTCCCTCCCTTCCCCCAGCTGAACATTTGTCCAGAAAGGGAGGAAACAAAATAACCTCTCTCTCTCTCTCTCTCTCTCTCTCTCTATATATATTATATATATATATATATATACCCACAATACTATTTCCTATTAATATTTTGCCATTAAATATTGAAAGTCGATATTTCTTCAATAAGGAAAGTTATAAAGAGAACTTTTTTCATAAATCCTTTTAAGATGTTTAATAAGCAAACTTTAATATTCCATAATATCATTAAAGAATATTAATTATTATATATATATATATACACACACACATATATATACAGAGAGAGAGAGAGAGATATGGAAAAGAGGTTGGCACTCTTATCTATTCTTCACTGCATGCTAAAATGGTGTTTACGTAAACATTATCTCTGTCAACACTTTGTTTTGAAATAGAATTGAGGTTGAAAGCGCAACACTTAAAAAAATGAATCAAAAGATTTCTGCTTCTTGATAAAATGATCGTGCTTTTTCCCCAAAACGAAAAACGGTTTTAAGCCTAAGTTTTTTTTTTTTTTTTTTTATGAAGATCGCAAATGCTGTATTTTGTTTAATTTACGCTGTTTTTCACTTTGTTTTCGCGTTTGTATAATTTAAATCTTATTTGTTTTTAAAATAATAAATTATCGGATGCTCCTTTTTCTCAAGAGGGATTATGCTGGTCTTTATCCGACCATGGTGTCGGTGAATGGGAACATAGGAACATTACACACACACACACTTTGTTATTTGTCCCTTTTCCTTATCCCCTCTTTTTAGGTAACTCAGTATGTTATTTCACTGCCTCTACAACCGAAGTGTATACCGCTTACTTACAGGTCTTTGAAACCGAGCTCATTCTGACTGCAGGCGTCGCGTCGGACACAACTTATGCCCCCGTCTTAAGCGTCCGTTTTTCTCGATGCGGTCAGAGAAAGAATTGCTGACTTTCGTGAAAAGGATAGAAACGAGACTTTATACTAAATAACGTTTAGTTCAGCGGATAATGCACTTCAAGCAAACATGGGACCTAGTATGTTTCATGGACTGCTCTCCATTTTCCTACGAAATTGCGAACAAGGGCAGTCGATGACCCTGATTTTGTTTCTGCAATCGGTTTTCTTGAGAAACTTAACCTAACCTGACCTAACCTAACCTAACTCGTACCTTTGTGAATTTGTATGACGTAAGCGCCACACCAGCTCGGACTTATTCAAAAAGATGTTGGAATGTATTGCGTCGTTTCAGTAAATAAATTTATTCAATATCCAATAACATTTTTTTTTATCATTTCTCGAGAAAACCGATTGCGGAAACAAAATCAGGGTCATCGACTGCCCTTGTTTGCAATTTCGTAGGAAAATCGAGAGCAGTCCATGAAACATACTAGTCCCCAAACATGGACTAACAGGGTGGAGTTATAATGAAATTCGAATTTGTTTACTACACTTGTTTAGAGGGGTTTACAACACGAGCCGGTGAGCGCCATTAAACTTTCGAACAATGAAAGGGACAGGGATAATTACACACTTTTATTTACTATTTACTGACATTTTTTTTATTAATACCGAAACAATTTGAACAAATGGGGTAAACACGAGTGCGGACTATCATTAACATTTAATCGTGGAGAGAGAGGAACACAATTAACAATTTTAGATAAACAAATAACATACTACTACGAAAAACACCTAATGGGGCAAAACCCGTCCGAAGACTCGATTTTTAGGGCATGTCAACCGCGCCACATTTTATGTCTTTCCAATTTGTATTTTTATATTTTTAATTTCGGACAATATTAATTTCTTATCTACAAACCATAATTAAAATCTACAAACCATAATTAAATTTCTTATTAAATATTATTTTCTTCTTTATTAAACAAAACATTCTTAAATTCTTATTAGACATAATTATCTTTATTTCAAAAAATCAATACACGACACTATGGAAAAAATGAAACATGGTCTCTGATTGGACAATCTTAGCTCCTGTCTAACCCAGCGTTCTGAATACACGTTAAATGAGAGATGTACAGGCCTGTCCTTCAAATAGGCAGAGATTTCTGTGAAAGTAACAAACATTTTCAAATATGAATCCGTTACTATTCCATATATATATATATATGAGATAATAGTTACTTATTATTTATTTATTTCTTGATTTATCTGCAAGCACACCGCACACCGCACACCAAGAGCATTTGACGTTAAATTTATCGGCAGATATCTTGCGATAAAATGGTTTTTAAATTTAAGCACACTGAGAAAAGTTTTATCAAGTTTGAAATGTTTGTTGCTATTGTATTTAGAATAACATTAATACTTCATATCGTGTACAACGAACGTATCTATCTCTTGTATTTATTGTATGTATTTTAATTCATATTATGTTTCAAATTGTATACGGCGCTTTTTTATCTCGAAAACTTCAACAAGTTCAGAACTTCAAACTATGTTGGAATCCTCTCCTTGAGCAATATTATAATACCGTGAATATTCAGCGCTATTTCAGCGCTAAATTCCTCCCATGCAATGCGCTTATTAAGACTCGAGGGTGGGGTTTGTGTAGGGGTGGGGGAGGAGTTTCCGACGTCTTTGCCGTGTCGCAACACCGCTTTACGTCGATCGGCGAAGTTAAGCGACCTTGGATTTGGGTAAATGTTCAATGGGTGAGCGTTCTATGCGTCCAGATAATGTAGTGACATGTGGTTCGGATCCTACGTAAAATTGTAGGTCCCCTCCGTCATCTGGCCTCCTCTTTTGTTACAAACGAGGTTAAATACCCTCAAAACATCATAATCATCATCACTTAAGGCTCGAAGCATGAAATTTTAAAGATAAATCCATGCCGGTTTCTGTCACTCACTTGAGCTGGTTGGTTGGTTGGCTCTTTTGCGTTACGTTACTGAGGCGCTGGTAACGCCATCAAAAGAGATAAAAGGAACAGTGGATCGAACTGAATACATAGTCCAGTACTCATCTGGTCGACGAGACATAACATCGACCTCTGAAAAACTAGCTTAACTTAACATAACCTATGCTAAATATATATAACCTGACCTAACTTAATCTAACCCACAATGACTTGTCGATTTTATGTCACGCCGATCAGATGTCGTTAGCCCAGAATACGTTCAGCGAACTCCTCACTGCTCCCCATCTTCCGTTTCTCAGACGGGCTTGGGACATTCCATTTCTGAGTTCTCGTCTGAGTCTGAGTCAGATTTCGCTGTTACAACTCTGGTCCACATTTTTAGCTGCTGATTTATCTCAAACTTGTAAAAAATCAGCTTTTCTTTAAAGAACTGACCAAGCAATCATTGTCAACTTGTCATCTTTGTGACAAGTCCACACTGATTCGATCTAATTCGCAGGGATGAAATTAAAAAAAGTTCAGCATAAGCACCGTGCTTGTCCTTTTTTATTCATCAGATATAATTTTAGGCATGGAATGAATGTATGGTGAAGAGAACTATTTAATTAACTTTATTACCTTTTAAAAGTTGCCCCTTTTAATTTTTTTGGGGGCCTAGAGGTGTTTTCTGAGTCTGGGTAAAATCGTATGGCATTAGCCAGAACAAAATAAGAATTAATAACTTACAAAGAAAGTAAGAAACGTATTTTCTAATACTCTCGAGTTTATTACAACTCATCCCCCATGGAGAGAGAGAGAGAGACAAGCTTACACAACTAGGAAAAAAAACTGATAAGCAAGCTCGCGACTTTCGGTCAAAACCAGTTTATCCCTTAAGCTGGATAACACACACTGTCGTGGTGTGTTATATTAAAATTTATTTCGTCCTCTTTATTATACATTCGAGAGATATTGTTAAATTTGTTAATAAAGTTAATTCTAAAATTTAATATTTAACTTAGTATTACTTAGTTAAGAGACATAAAGGATGTGATGCTGTATATGCAAAATGTCATTCCATTCTTATCACCGGTACGGAAGTGGGAATGCATTAAGTGGGAATGCATTAAGTGAGAATTCCAAATTTGAGAAAGGAGTTTCCTGATCTGGGAAAGGGCAGAACGAGACTTTGATGAAATTGCTGGCCCGAGGTGTATTTCTGTATTTTTTATAAAAAATCTATTTTAAAGTAGGAATCCTATACAGTGGGAATGGGAATAACTCGATTTAAGAATGCCCAGTTTCGATTCGAGAATTCCCAGTTTCGATTCTAGAATTTTCACTTTCGATTTGAGAATTCCCAGTTTCGATTCGAGAATTCCCACTTTCGAATCGAGAATTCCCAGTTTCGATTCGAGAATTCCCACTTTCGAATCGAGAATTCCCACTTTCGAATCGAGAATTCCCACTTTCGAATCGAGAATTCCCACTTTCGATTTGAGAATTCCCACTTTCGAATCGAGAATTCCCACTTTCGAATCGAGAATTCCCACTTTCGAATCGAGAATTCCCACTTTCGATTTGAGAATTCCCACTTTTGGATTTTTCATTATTGGAAAAAAACTAAAAATGAGAATGATGACTGGGAAAAGACCTTAAATGCGAATAATACCTTATTACTTTTATTTTGTTAATTGTCACCATTCATAATCACGCTTCCAGATAGTCTGTGAAAGCTGCTCTTTTGACCTCTATTTCCTGACTATATCACCCCCCCTTCCACGATGCCCATTCGGTATTAAAAGTCCTCTTTCTCCGTGACAATAATAATTCGTCTGGCATGAATGAGAGCGGCTCCTCGCTTTTATAAGTGCTTCCTGTTCTGCTTTCGTTTTATTTAGATGAGATTAATCCCCTCAGAGGGGAGATTATTCTCGAAGGAGATTCACGCATTAACTTCCTGTGTGCGTGAGGGCAGGAAAATTGAGGGAAATATATGATAGATTGAGGAAAAATTTTGGTGCGATTTGATTGAAGTCTATAATAAAGTTTCTATTATTCTTGTATATATATGCACACGTCTCTATTATACACACCCATCCACACACACACACGCATGTGCGCATCTGGGTATAAACGAGGTACCCACTTTTTTAAATCCATATATTTAAAAAACTAATTAACGAAACTTAGCTTAACTTAACCTAACCTTTGTGCCATCGAACCGAGAAGGGAGCGATTAGTGTTTCGGACGCAGTTGAGGCTCGAAAGGTAGTTTTTGTGTCATTAAATACTGAGGTATTCGCTAATCTAGCCTAACTTAACCAACCATCAAACTTTAATTAACCTAACCTAGCCTAACCTAACCTAATGAGGACTAAAAAAAATTTCCGACACTAAAAATGCGTCTGTACATTTTTTGTATAAATTTTTAATATTCTGAGGTATGAAAAGCGTCACCTCACAAAACAAAATTACCCGACTACACATGTGTGAATTATCACACACTTGACCTTACTTATGCCTAATTGCCTATGCGCGCTCGCTCACACACACATACACACACACACACACGTATACTTACACTTCCTCCAGAAGAATTTTCATCACTACATTCCCACGCTTGCCATTTACCATCCACTCGCATTAAATGTGTTATGTATGTATGTATGTATGTATGTATCTGCTCATCTACCTATCTATTTCCTTAGAATTTAATTAATAAAATTAAAATAGCGAGTTTTAAGAGAAATTTTCTCATATCTTTCGCAGCGTTTATGAAAAAATTATACGACACTTTTTGAAATACTGATCCCTCATATTCTTTAATAGCGAGATAATGCTAACGATTTGGTGAAGTTATGAAACTGATGGCATTATTAATAATGATATGGATACAGTTGAATCAAGAATTGTCTTTGGACAAAACAGGGGAAAAAACGAGTAGGGAAGATGTCGGGTTTTTATTGTATATGTATACACTATATTTTTTTTTTTTGCAGGAAGGAGGGGCCAAGGGCAAATGCCCGCAAAAGCGCCCCTCCCATAGAAGAAGAAGAAAGCCAAAATCAAGATCCGGGGTTGTCGAGATGCCCAGACACTCTGCGTTTGAAAGATGGGAGGTCATAGACAGGAGGAAAGATGGACTGAGGAAGATTGTTCCAGAGTTGACCGGTTGAGTAGATGAACGACGGAAAATACCGATTAACCCTTGCGTTAGATAGTTGGACAGAAGAGGAATGAGAAAATGTAGAAAGTCTGGTATTGCGTGCTCTCCTTAAAGGAGGAGGCATGCAGCTAGAGAGTTCAGAAGAAGCAATGTTCGTTGTGATAGCGATAGTAAAGAGAGAGTGAGGCAACATTGCCTCGAAGAGAAAGAGATTGAAGACAATCAGTAAGAGGCGGGGAGTTGATGAGACGAAAAGCCTTTGATTCCACCCGGTCAGGTGTGTGGGTTGAACCACCCGACACATGAGAAGCATACTCCATACAGGGGCGAAGAAAACCCCTGTACAGAGACAGCAACTGAGTGGGGGTGAAGAAACTGTGGATGCGGTACAGCACATCTAACCTCTAAGAAGCTGTTTTCGAAAGAGTGTATATGTGATCTTTCCAGGAAAGATCATGAGAAAAGGAAATGCCAAGAATGTTAAGAGAAGAGGAAGGATTAAGTTGTGTGTGGTTGAAGGTAGAGGATAGTCGTGTGGAAGATTGTGACGAGTAGACAGATGGAGGAACTGAGTTTTGGAGGCATTGAAAACCACAAGGTTTTCTTTGCCCTACTCAGATATATGATAGAAGAAAGATCAGAGGTCAGGTGTCCCATTGCCGTCCTATGCGAATCATGAAGCGACTGTTGAGAGGGACGCTTTGGGAAGCGGGTGGAGAAGTGAAGAGTGGAATCATCGGCATAGGAGTGAATAGGACCGGAAGTGCGAATTAAAAGATCATTATTAAATAAAAGGAAAAGAGTGGGTGACAGGACAACCCTGAAGAACACCACTGTTAATAGCTTTAGGAGAAGAACAGTGGTCATCTACAACTGTAGCTATAGATCGGCCAGAAAGGAAAGTAGAGATGAAGGCACAGATAGAAGGATAGAAACCGAAGGAGGGCAGTTTCGAAATTAAAGATTTGTGCCAGACTCTATCAAAAGCGTTCGATATGTCTAGCGCAATAGCAAAAGTTTCACCAAAATCCCGAAAGGAGGATGACCAAGAGTCGGAGAGAAATGCAAGAAGATTGCCAGTAGAGCGTCCCTTCCGGAATCCATACTGACGATCTGAAAGAAGATTGTGAGAAGAAAGGTGTTTAAGAATCTTCCTATTAAGGATAGATTCAAAAACTTTGGAAAGGCAAGAAATCAAAGAAATTGGGCCATACTTGGAGGGTTGAGAGCGGTCACCCTTCTTTGGAACAAGCTGAATGAAAGCGAACTTCCAGCAGAAAGGAAAAGTACCAGATGAGAGACAAAGTCGAAAGAGTTTGCCTAGGCAGGGTGTCAGCACAGAAGCACAGTTCTTAAGAACAAAAGGAGGAACACCATCAGGACCATACGCCTTCCTAGAGTT
>JAJOZX010010990.1:65000-92500 GCA_023014485.1 Bathynomus jamesi
TGTGTGTATGAAAATTATTTCACGAAAGTAACACGTGAATAATATTTATGATTAAAATAACCACGAAGGAAAAACAAAACACGAAATGGTGCTCAAGCGCTTTCGTCTAATGACATCCTCAGAAACACAGGAACACAGTAAGCCTTATATACATAAACACACACACGCATATATTATATATAATATATATTATATATATATATATATATATATATATATATATACCTTTTGACCAATTTAAAAATACAGAGAAAATCATTTAAAAAAAAAAATGGCTCCCCATTGACACAAAAGAAGCTTCAATTTCAGCCGGGGTCTCGATGTAAAAACCATTCTTGCATGAAACATCTCTACAATTTTCAGGATAAAGGTTTGTCACTGTGTGTCACCAATTCTTTCGAGACTTGATTAAACTTTAAAGACGCGTAAAACCTCTAAAATTTTAGACAATTTAAGAGAAGGAAAGAGAGGATTCTTCATTAATGATGACTCTTTGAAAGGATGTCCGTGGTTTACTTATTTTATTTATTTTTATTTTATTTTATTTTATTTTTTTTATATACATTCATTTATAGAGCAACAACAGAAATTAGTCTTTAATTTGAAGGATGCTGTAAACAGCAAACATCCTCCTTTTACGTCTTTGCTTTTTGCGATGTTCCTTACTGATTCCACTGCAACAGAACTTCCCAAGACACACCACCGTCGTCTTTCCAATTAAATATTGCGTTCACAGAATTTTCTCTTTTAACTTTCGTGAATTTAAAAGAAAAATTTCGTAATTTTTTCTCAAGAAGACGAAACACAAAGTCATTTTGAAGGTTTTCTTGGACATTTTTGTGTTTGTCGTAGATTTAGTTTGTTCTGAAATTATCCAGCATCCGCGACTGAGTAGGCTAAAACCGTTTTCTTATAATCGACATTAGGGTTAGAGGGTTCGACTCCCGATGGTGTTAGTTAATAATAATCCAGGAATTATCTCAGTGGGTCGCATTAATATTTGGTCTAAAACTCTGTGCCAGTTTCTGGCACCTCCTTAAATGATTATTAACCCCTCCACGGAATCTCATACTATGTATGCTGTATATAAAAAAAACGTTGTAAATGGCGGTTTACAGTATATTAGTTGCTAAGCCTTCCTAGACCGTATTTAGAAATTATATCATCATAAAACTTTCCTAAAGCTCTGATCTTCCATAGTATAAGAACCTCAAACACACGTTCAACCAAATGCCGCACGTCTGGCTACACCCCCCTCCACCCAAACTCTAACTTCCATCCCTTTTCCATAAATCAAATCATATTAAATTCTATTTCTCCCTCCATATTCCTTTCAAAACAATTATAAAACTTGCAGAAACAAGTTTTTCTATTTGATAATAACATAATAGTGTTTAATTCCATACATTCCTGTGAATATCAGAATATAAATATTATATTGACTTATATGAACAGCAGCCAAAACGAAAGGGACCCCAAGTACCATTAAAACCACTCTTTTGGAAAATCATTTTTCACGGTTTTTTTTTTGTTTGTTTACATATGATATGATTGCAATAACAATTAAGATTATTAAGTAAATAAAACCTTGAGATCTCCGTTATTGGTAAGAACGTGGAAAGTTAATAAACAAATGCTAATTGGGGTTTATTAATTTTTTTTAAATTTTAATAACTTTTAACTTTATCTCTCGATTTTCATATATACACACACATATATATATATATATATATACACACCACACCACACACACACTGTATATATATATATATATATACAGGAGAGAGAGAGAGAGAGGCGGACAAACAGAGATAAACATGGCCAAAAACAGTCAGAAACAGACAGAGATGGGAAAAGATGGGTCTAAGACTTACAGACAAACAGTGTTATATAATCAAAGACACTACGATCCACCCCAAGTTAGCCCATGAAAAGCAAGATGCATGTTTAGGAAACAAACACTCATATCTTGCTTACACCGTGTAAGGTGGTCATACAAAAAACATAGAAATAATATGCAGACAAGGAGAGACAATCTCTCTCTCTCTCTTCACTATACATTTATACATCATACTTATAAGTTGTAATACATAGTGAAACTTCCCAATAACGGATTAATAAGGGGCCAGGGTATTCCGTCATCCAGGAATTTCCGCTAAATCACGAATAGTCTTTTAAAGCTATAGCAAATACCTTTAAAATCCAGTATTGATAATTACTATATATAATATATATAATATATATATATATATATATATATATATATATATATATATAATATATTATATAATATATATACACAGGGTGGCGCAAAAGTCACGCATCATAGGAATTTTCAGTGTTAACTATAATATATTATTTTTTTTCGTTTAGGCTGCGAAATTAACAATAGACGAGGGTGAGCTTCGTTTTAATGTATGGAATACCAAGTACAACAAATCGATGAATCGGTACAGAATTTAAATTCTGTACCGATTCATCGATTTGTAGTACCTGGTATTCCATGCATTAAAACCAAGCTCTCTCTCTCTCGTCTACTGTTAATTTCGCAGCCATTCCCTACCTACCATTCCCTACACACAGGTTTGGACTGTTTGGATGTGATAGAAGATTGAGGGAAGTCTTTGTTTTCTGTGAAACACAAGTTATTTATGCAGAAACTTTAAATATATTTACAGTATTACGTCGATACAATATATGAGAAAGAGAAACTTCATCAACTTGAGTAGTCTAAGCATCATCATCCTGTTTGCATATACGTTTTTGTGTTTCGTATTTATCAATTTTACGAAAGAATTCTTTTATAACTTGAAGAGCCTAATCATTTTCATTAATCAGTAAAGTAACATAAATATCATCAACTGTTGCTGCAAAATAGAAGTCAACATCTTCCTTCCTTGACTAATCAATTTTAAAATTAGAAAGAGCCGTTGAGCAGAAAACTGAGATTTGTTTATAAAAAACTCTGAACAGGTAGCGAGAACAACGTGAAAAAAGTGTTAGCAGCTGACGAGGAAGCTTCTAAACAGTGGCTGCATCCTCCAGCGCAGGACACGTCAACGCGAAGAGGCGACGTCAAACCAAAACATCAACGCGCTGGTGGCCAAACTTCCTCAAATCTCCGTGCAGCGGGCTGTCTACGGTTGGCCAGACTGGCAGTCGACGGCCTGTTGCGTGGCACGGTCAGAGTGCCGATCGGCTCCCGGGGCCGGACCTATTCTCAGCGTGCTATTTTTTCAATTACAGGGAACAATTGCGTGCTCCCCGAACTACTCTTACTCTCTGGCGACATTAAGACTAATCCAGGCCCCACTACAACTTACACATGTCACCATACACAAAGACATAGACACAATAGCACCATGAGACACATACAGAAGTATAATATTAACATATTACAGTACAACGTAGATGGCCTCACAAACAAAATCATGCAGCTTAGGGAATTCGTACACAAACAAAACATTCACATAGCACTTATACAAGAAACAAAACTAAAACGCACACACAAAACACCCACCATCCCTGACTTCACGGCGATCCGTCAAGATCGTACTGGGGGTAACGGGGGTGGACTCATCACTTACATACGTAAAAGCATTAGCTACACTGATGCTACCCAAAACATTACAAACACAATCCAAGCAGATAACACGATAGAAATACAGGCAGTTAACATTAAAACACGCGCAAAACACAACACCACACTAATCAACATTTACATCCCACCAGATAGTTCACCTCAGGTGCCAGCCAATTACAATCCACAGTTACACAATCTTGCCTCTCTCACTAATGTCATCTTAGGAGGAGACTTCAACGCCAAAGACACTAGTTGGTACCTGCACAACCAAAACAACACCAGAGGCGCCAACATAGCCACACAACTAAACAGCCTCTTCATTCTTAACAATACAGAAGAACATACACACATACCACATCAAGCAGGATACTCAAACTCCTCCCCAGACATAACGTTCTGTTCCCCCTCACTAGCAACACATACACAATGGAGAACAGAAAAACAACTGTCATCAGACCACCTGCCCATCATCATTACAACACATTCTACACTCTGCCCCAACAGCCTTAGGCACACTTACAGAAATTACAAGAAAGCTGATTGGGAACAGTTCAAAATACAGACTGAGGAACAATTCACCACATTAAACAGCACACCCATCATAAACATCGATACAACACTCAAGACATTTAATCAGATTATCAATAATGCAAACAAATACATACCCAAGGGCAACATTAGGAAATACAACCCAAATTACACTAGAGAAATAGCCCACCTCATAAGGCAACGTAACAACCTCAAACATAACACACAAACACCACACACAGAAGCCATAAAGCAGCAGATACAACAGCTCAACACAGAAATAAACAACAAACTCAAAGAAAAACAAACAGAAACATTCAGGGAATTCATAACAACACTAAACCACTCCACAGATACATACAGGCTATACAAGACTATAAACAGCATTACCCACTCTAACAGCGGCATTCACACCTCACACGCGGCTATCTGTCGCAGCCAAAATAATATCCCAACATACACACAACAAGCTAACATTCTAGTTAATCACTACGCAAAGATAAGTCACTTAAACAGAGACAACAACCAGAAACACGCAGACAGACAAACAGCCAGACACAAGAAAACCTACAGACTCGACACGACCATTACACCCTTCAATACAGACCAGACCACCAAGATCATCAAAAACATTAAAAATTCGAAGGCTACTGGACCAGACAACATATCTAACATACACCTTAAACACTTGGGCCCACAAGGAATACTAGCTCTCACAAATATCAGCACATATTCATACCAACACTGTATTATTCCTGACATATGGAAACAAGGTAAAATTATTACACTACTCAAACCAAACAAAAATCCAACAGAACCAGCTTCCTATAGACCCATTACTTTACTATGCACACCTTCCAAAGTAACAGAAAGACTAATCTTACAAATCACCAACCCACACATACCACTATCGCCTACTCAACATGGATTCAGACCTCACCACTCAACCACGACATTACTCACTAACCTCACGCAGCACATCATGGATGGCATCAACTCAGAAGACCAGCTCAACGTACACTATTAGCAACAATAGACATTAGTAAAGCATTTGATGCTATCCCACGCTTCCCTCTCATAAACAAAATACTCAACACAAACATGCACAATAACACCAAAAGGTGGCTGAGCAACTATCTCTCAGGAAGATACTCACATGTCACATTTAATGGCAAGTCATCCAAAAACAAGCTTTTTCCGAACGGGGTCCCTCAAGGCTCTGTTCTCTCACCAACACTCTTCAACTTATACATGCATGACATTCCAACACCCATAGATAACAAGCTTACCTTATCATCATATGCAGATGATATCACTCTAACATCCACCCACAACAACATCGACACCGCTACAAATAACCTACAAACATACATAAACAGTATACAAGACTGGCTCACACACAATAGACTCAAAGTAGCGCCCACAAAATCAACCATCACCTTGCTTACAAGCAACACAAAAGAACACCAGGTAATTCCACACTTACACTAAACAACATCAACATTCCACACACTCACAGAACCAAAAATACTAGGTGTCACATACAACACATCATTATCTTTTGCAAACCACATTCAGGACATTAAAAACAAATGTACGTCAAGACTTAACACGCTTAGGGTACTAACAGGCACAAACTTTGGACACCAGCAGGAAACAACATCACTCATACAAACAATATATTCGCTCAGTTATGGACTATGCTAGCCCATGCTGGGCACCCATTATCTCAAACACACACATAAACACCTTACAAACAATACAAAACAACGCACTTCGTATCATTACAGGATGCACTCAAACAACACCAATAGAACACCTGCACACAGAAACAAAAATACTAAAAGTTAGGGAACATTTAGACATGAGGGGAACACAATTCATGGCAGCAGCGACAACTAACACCCTTGCCACTACATGTACAATCATGCACCAACACCTCGCACCATTAAGGTAACACCAGAGAGACATTATAACCAAATACTCCATTCCATACCACGCCCCACAGACATCACACAGTACAGAAAACACATACACACACACCTAACCCACAAAGCACTGACACGACTCGGTCCGAATGCGGTCCTAGGTGCGAAGCCGCCCCATTAACAGGTCAGAGATCAGCCTGAGCAGATCGGATCGAGTTAACTTAGCACGATTCCGATGTGGACATCACCCCAACTTGGACATATAAACACAGACTAGACAACTCCATAGACGACACCTGCCACCTGTGCCAAGACACACCACAAACAATTGAACACATTATGACGGACTGTACCGCTCTAGCACAACAACGAACACAACACAGCATCACTAGTGCGCTGAACCTCTGGTCCACTCCGGAGAGGGCGATCGGTTACCTGCGTGCCGCCGGCTTGCTCGATCAGGGTGGGCTGATCGGCTAAACAACAACAACAACCTAAAAGAAAAAATAATATGGTCAACACTGAAAATTCCTATGATGCGCGACTTTTGCGCCACCCTATTACTTACTTACTTTGTGTGAGTTCGAACGACGGTTCAGGATCGACCTGCGGTCGACCCCTCTACAGCATCCCGCTTCATTTGCGGGATTTGGTGAAGGAGGGAATTGCTGTCTGATCTCCTCCTGCCCTCGTAGGACTTAACCTAACGACTTAACCTAACCAATCGTCAAGGGCGTACAGTTGACCTAACCGAGCATTCAATAATTTTCCCATAGGTTTAACGGAAATATCACAACTTAACCTTACATGAAATCCCTGAACATTTTAGGGATTTCATGAAATCCCTAGTTACACAGATTCCCTGTAACATATATATATATATATATATATATATATATTATATTTATCAACTTGGAAACTATACTGTATTTTGATTGTAGAAAATTAGGGTGGGGGAAGAAGTGCAGCAGAAGGGGGTTAGGTAGGGCACACATTTGGGATACTGCACTGCCTTAGTATAATGTATGAATTGAGTGGCGTTGGAGCGAAAAATCGTCTACTTTACGAAAAATTTTCTACGTTTTATGCTTAACGGAATATCGAGTGAAAAACTGAAAAGTGTCTGTTTTGGAGAAATTCCGTTTTCGTGGAATCCGTTAAGCAGAGGTTTCATTGTATCTCTTGCAAATACGTTGTTACTCTTTCGAGCAATGACTGAAAGTAATGGATTGGATATACTACACACACACACACATATATATATGGGAATGAAGTCAGAATGGTTCCCTGAGGTTTTTTATGATACACACAGACCGTGCATGGAACAAGGAACTCTTCTAGGAAAATTAAATCCACTATAGTCCGAATAAGTAATGGTAACTGACAAATACTATAGTTTTTTCTTTTTCATGATGCTCGCCCGACGTGGGCAACGGGTCACTCGCAAAGAGGTCCCAAAAATATAACTTCCCTCACCAGCTATCTGCAAAGCAGATAGGATCCAGCTTTGGGACAGGATCTAGATCCCAAAGCTGGATCCTATCTGCTTCGCAGATAGCTGGTGAGGGAAGCTATATTTTTGGGACCTCTTTGCGAGTAACCCGTTGTCCACGTCGGGCTAGCATCATGAAAAAGAAAAACTATGGTATTTGTCATTTACCATTACTTATTCGGACTATAGTGGATTTAATTTTCCTGGAAGAGTTCCTTGTTCCATGCACGGTCTGTGTGTATCATATATATATATATATACAGGGTGTCCCAAAATGAAAATAGAAACCACAAATATTATTTGCTATTTTATTTTAACAGGTACCGAAAAAATATAAAAAAACATGATTAAGGCGGTTTTGAATACGTGTGTTTGTGTGTATATATATATATATATATATATGTGTTTGTGTGTGTGTATATATATATATATATATATATGTGTGTGTGTGTGTGTGTGCGGTTGCGTGGGTGGATTTGTGTGTGGGTGCGCGTGTATGTATTCTCTTCTATAAATTCACAGCTTTAAAATCAAGTGTAAAAAAAAAAAAAATAAAATAATTTTTTTTTTTTGCCTGAAGAATGGAGAAAAGCAAACAAAGATATTTTTTGTTTGTTATGAACAATACCTCTTCGATATCCTTTTATTGAAATGTGAAGTAGAAAAAAAAACACCAACACTTTATTGACGTTATAAACGAAGACTGAATTTTTTGTTTTAACTTTTTAATTTCTATTGAATAGATTGGCGATATTAATTAATAATTAAAATACATTTTAATTAATAATTTGGCCTCCAATATATATATATATATATATATAAGAGGATACATACACGTGCACCCATACAGAAATCCACCCACGTAACCGCACACACACACACACACACACACACACATATATATATATATATATATATATATATACACACACAAACACATGTATTCAAAACCTCCTTAATCACGTTTTTTTTTCATTTTTTTGGTACCTGTTAAAATAAAATACCAAATAATATTTGTGGGTTGTATTTTCATTTTGGGACACCCTGTATATATATATATTTTTTAATTGGGGGTTGTTTAACCTCCTTCGCAACATCTAAGGTCATATGACGGAGGGGGACCTACACCTTTACGTGGGATCCGAACCACAGGTCACTACATAATCTGGGCGCGGAGGACGGTCTCCCATCCAACTACATCTACTACTATCTTTCAGGAAGCTACTCAGGGCCGTTTCTAGCCATTAGGGGGGCCCTAAGCAGTATACTCATTTGAGGCCCCACCCCTCCATCCACCAACTCACGCCTTACTACATCACCTCAGCACACACATACAAAAAATGGCCTTGTTAATAAAAAACAATTATGAAACAATTTTAATAAAACATTTATGTCCAAAACAACAAATATGTACTTTCAGAAGACAAACAGAAAAAATACTCTTCATGAAATTCCTGAAAATTAGCTTATACATTATTTAGAATAAATGACACAGAACTATGTATAAAAAAATAATGCAATTATCAACTACCAAACAATTACTAACTCTACGATACAATAGTGTAATAGCTAACAGTTATACAGAACAGTTTGTATCTTCAAAATTTTTGCCTCCTAGATTCTTTCTGGGCGAAATCATCAATAACATCATCATATGAAATCTCCCTGCCAACGTCCTGGTTGATGCTTATGATGCCAAGGCCACTGAGGCGATCCTGCCCCATTGATGATCTGAGGTAGTTCTTGATTAGCTTCATCTTAGAGAAGCTCCTCTCGGCTGACGCTACCGTCACAGGCAGAGTGCAGGCAATTCTTAGTGCAACCCAGAGATTGGGGTATAGTTTCTCCAGTTGCTTCTGATGGATGAAGGAAGAGAAGCTCCAATGCAGTCATGTTGTGTGAAGGTAAAGTCGGCAAGTTCTTAATTTCGAGGGCCAGTTCTCTTCCATCAATGTCAGAGTCAGCTCCAGAGCTCAGTATCTTAGAGAGCTTTTCACACTTGCAGGACAAGTCTTCCTTGTTCATTGTGGTGAAGTTTAGGAGAACACCAAATATGTCCCTCACATCATCTAATGTTTTGAATCTCTCATTTATTGACCCGATGGCACAATCCACCACCACATTCAAAAATTTGACTTCCAGCCTCTTTAAGGCTTCTGTAAATGGCTCATCAGGAGCTTCGTAAGCAAAGTGTTTTTTTGTGGATCTGAGCCTCTTCTCCTTCAGCATGGCCTCCACATTCATTTCCTCACATATGTCCCTAGCTACGACTTATGCTGCAACAAAACCTGTGTTTCTGTAGCTGGTGAGTGAGTCTTTTGTTTTTGTGAGGAGGTTGACTGCCACATCAAACTGCATTGTAGGAGACTGCAGAAGTTTGCTCACATGGCTAACTGCATGAAGAATGTCATACCATACTACTGTGCAAATCTGAAAGCGATAAGACCCTACCTCCTCTGCAAGTGCTTGTGCTTTAGTCCTGGCTATGGCATCTGTGGCATTGTTTCTGACTTCCAACAGAGCCTCTCTGATGTTGTGGCTCTGGTATCGCACAGCCTCAATACTCTTAAGCCGACTCTCCCACCTGGTTTCACTCCACGACTTGAGTGTTATGTTCACGTGCTTCTTTAGGATTGTCCATCTCTGTGAAGCTGCTGCAAAAAGGTTGTACAATTTTTGTACGCTGCCAAAGAAGCTGATGGCATCTGTGGAAGCTTTAGCTGCATCAGCCACTACAAGATTCAGAGTGTGAGCCCCACATGGAACATAGAATGCACGGCAGTTCTTCTCTAATAACCTTGCCTGAACAACTTTGTTCTTGCCCTTCATGTTCGCTCCGTTGTCATATGACTGTCCTCTGCAGTCATGAAAGTGAATATTCAGTTCATCTAGTCTCTTCAGAATCAGAACTGATAAACCCAGGCCTGTATTTTCTGAAGCCTCAAGAAAGCCCAAGAAGTATTCTTTTATTTCTGGTACTTCACCCATTTTAACAGTTTTGATAATAATCGACATCTGTTCTTGGTGGCTTATGTCTGGAGTGCAGTCTAAAATGAGTGAGTAATATTTAGCTTGTTTTATTTCTGCAACATTGCCATCCAAGATCTTCCCTCTAATGGACCCAATGAGCTCATTTTGAATGATGTTTCCTAGGTAACTTGAATGACTATATTGGCCACTTTCGACTCTGCTGATGTGTTGTTTCATCACTGGATCAAATTTGGCAAGCAGCTCAACCTCCTTCAAGAAGATGCCATTGTCTCAATTGTACAATGTAGAGGAAGACCCCCTGAAAGCAAGGTTTCTCTCTGCCAGTGATTGGATTATACTTACAAGACGTGTGAGAACATCTCGCCAGCGTCTTCGCTCTACCTCCATTAATGACATTTCAGTTTGGTCAATGGTCTTCCCAGTTTTTAGCCGCAGTTCCAGATTCTTCCATGTTGCCATGTTATCTGCATGTTCTGAACTATTTTCATGGCCTTTCAGAAGCGAACCAACGTTTATCCAGTCTAAAGTCTATCCGTAATTAGTTTGTACGACTTCCTTGAAAACAACTTGCAGCAGAAGCAATAAAGAGCATCATTCCTTCTAGAGTACATCAGCCAGCTTCGCTTTATTTTTTCCCCATTAATTAATGTTCTGTACATGTAATGGTGATGAACGCTTCTACCGTCCTCTCTTTTAGGGAATGTGAAATCTGGACTGATTTGAAATGGTCCTCGAGACACCAGATCTGTCTTCAAGGCATCTGACAGGACAACTGGCCAGTCATACGGATCAAGCGGTGGAGCAGATCTTGGTTCTTGTGCTCAGTAGAAATGCCTGTGTGTGGTGTTTGAAGCTGAACAGAAGATGGGCCACTCGTTGGTTCATCAGGCTCTACTTCTACTGGTGTTTGAGGTTGCATAGAGGATGGTCCTGCTGTTGGCTCATGATGCTCATCAGGCTTTGCTGAGGATGATTTTCCAAATATTTCGATAGTGCTCCTGAGAACATAACATTACATATTTTGTTAATTTTTTGCTAAAATACTCTTTCTTATCTTGTTTGATAATTGATCTGTGTGAGCAGAATTTGAGGTGATGTGATCCATTAAATTTCACATTTCGAAATATTATAAATATTACAGAGACTAGCTTACTCTACACGATTCCTGAGCACTTGCCTAGCTTGATGGTCTACCTAACCTAGTTGCCTGAACTGTAATCATAAGAATATACAAGTGGCACATCTCACCTGTGCTACTGGAAAGCTTCTCCTCCTCTATTTTCTTCTTTTTCCGTTTTTCAGCTCCTGATGGATAATGTCGTTTCATTTTCCAAGATGCACGAAGTCACATCTAGTTAACCACAACTAATTTGCTAAATAATAATAATCATGATAATAATGATGCTGATATAATAATAATAATAGACTAATAATAATAATAATAATAATTGCTATAATTGTAACGTTAATCAAATACATTCAAATAATCAGACCATTTAGGTTTCAACCAACAAAATTCACATTATCTGAAAAAGATGAGAAAAGAATTAATAAACTTGAAAACATAACGAAAATAATCCTAGGTTTTAAAGTGTTACAAAATCTCTTAATAATTAGTAAATTAGTGAAATAATGTTTTACAATACTAGAAAAATTAAGCATTTAGGATAGTATAAGCATATAGTAAGAATAAAGTTAAATAATATAGAAATAAGATCCCACAATAATTATTTACACATAACGACCAAAACGTTTCGTTTGTCTCCGTTTTATCACATTTGTCTCATACAAAAACTTTAATTAATACGACAGTAATAATAATAATAATAATAATAATAATAATATTAATAATAACTTCAGCTATATTCCTATTCTTGCCCACTGAGCTATGACCTGGGAGCCTGTCTAGGGGCCCCCTAGTAGCAGCGGGGCCCTAAGCGGCCGCTTAGTCTGCTTATGCCAGGAAACGGTCCTGAAGATACTTACATGTCACATTTAATGGCAAATCAACCAAAAAACAAGCTTTTTCCGAACGGGGTCCCTCAAGGCTCTGTTCTCTCACCAACACTCTTCAACTTATACATGCATGACATTCCAACACCCATAGATAACAAGCTTACCTTATCATCATATGCAGATGACATCACTCTAACATCCACCCACAACAACATCGACGCCGCTACAAATAACCTACAAACATACATAAACAGTATACAGACTCTGTACTGAACGGACGCATTTCCTGAGCTTTCTGATATTGCTTCTACTTTAGCATATTGCTAATAATTTTACTTTTGGAAAGTTTTGAATTTTGTATACTTGTGTTTATACTCACATTGTTATAGTTAAGTAATTGAATGTTAGTGGTTTCTAGCGATTTAGAAGTTTTCATAGCGTGCCGGCTTAATTTAACTTAAACTTGTGACGGTTATAAACTGATTTTAACTGCGCGATGCCGTCGCAGAAAGCGTCGTGTGTTAGGTGTAGGGTAAACCGGTGGTATTCCGATTTTAAAGATTATAACGGCGGTCCTATGGCGATTACCGAGAGATCAGTTTGTTTCTTTTGCGAGTTAAGACTTAAGGGAGGAAATAGTTGACATAAAACGCAGTGTACATGAGGTAACGGAAAGACTTGCAACGCTTGATGAGGGCAGGGGTAGGGCTACGGTTGACGAAAGCCGAACCAATACTAACGTTGAAGACGTTAGTAATTTGAAGGGTGAGGTGCGTAACCTAGTTTCCAGTTTAGGTAGCTTATCGGGAAGGTTGGATAGAGTTGCGGAAGGGGTTAAGGTTGGTCTGAGATTAGTAGATAGGGAGAGATTTAGAAAAGTTAAGGGTGGAGCTAGGCCGCGTACGTTAGGTGATAGGAATCCCCTCCTATCGAGGTTTCGAACCCTTTCGCCCATTTGGAAAGGGACGTGAATGAGGGGGAAGCTATTTTAATTGGGGACACTTTAGTGCGCCATATAGACACAGAGTTCGTTGAACGGCATCCAACCAAGAGGAGCAGGGTCTGTCTCCCAGGGGCCAGGTTGACAGAGTTAGAGACGAAGTGGATAGGATTGACGTTGCCTCCCGTCACTCGATGTTGGTGACGATGGTAGGGGGTCAACAACTCGTATAGGCCCGATACGAGAGTGCCTGACCTTTTGGAGAGATATAGGGGTTAATTAGGTCCCGAAAGGCGAGGTCAGATAGGTCTCTAGTTCTAGGTATTACCCCTAGGCACGGTTTGGGTCTTAGGATTACGTCTAAAACGATATTTTTTAATACTAAATTAGAAGAAATTTGTGCTGAGGAAAATGTACCCTTCGTAAAGCTGTGGTCCGAATTCAGTGATCCTAGCCTTTTTATAAAAGATGGGGGGTGCATTTTAATGAAATGGGTAATGCTAGGCTAGGTAGGTTAATTGACGAAAATGTACGAAAGCTGTATACGTCGAAGCCTTCTTTAAACGTTGTGGGTCCGGGGAAAGCGGGCCCGACGTGAAAAATAGTTTAAAACGCGGGCCCGTGGTAAAAAATAACTTAAACGTCTTTTATTGTAACGCGCGTAGTATTAGAAATAAATTAAACGAATTTAAGGCGATAATTTATTCCGGCAACTACGATATAGTTGCTATCACTGAAACGTGGTTAAATACCGTGACTCGGGACTTGTTGGGGGAAGTTGATATACCGGGTTTTAAACTCGTTACTAATGATAGGTTACATAGGATTGGTGGCGGCGTTTTGCTGTACATTCGTAATTCCCTTAGGGCTATCGAGGTTAAGATAGATTTTCCGGCAGCAATTAATGCGATATGCGTTGAAGTTAGGGCGCGTAGTAGTAGTTTTAATTTTGTTGTTGTTTATAGACCTCCCGTTCAACCCCTCGATACCGATACTAGATTTTACTCACTTCTTGATAACTTTATTGACAATCGGAATAGTATAATTGTCGGAGACTTTAACTGCCCTAATGGTAATTACGAGACTTTTACTGGTAATGAGGAGGGTTTGAGATTGATTGAGTTCATGGAAGATAATTTTTTGCGACAGATGGTTACCGAACCAAGGCGCGGTGACAATATTTTGGATTGGGTGACGACGAACGGCGAAAATATAGTCGAAGGTTTAGAAGTAGGCGAGAGTTTAGGCTGTAGTGATCATCAAATTCTTAGGTTTAAGTTATTCACAGAAAACACTAAGGATAGTAACGTAATAGAAGTCCCTGATTTTCGTAGGGCTAATTTTGATAGTTTTGCGGATAGGATGAGAGTAGTGGACTGGGATAACTTATTATGGGGAATTACACAAATTTGCCATTGGGAGGCGTTTAAAGAAAGTTTTATGAATATTGAAAGGGAGTTTATTCCTCGTAGGCCCAAGTGGTGGACTAGGGAAATAGGCGAGTTCATAAACGAGCGTAACAGAGCGTATAGACTTAATGAGCGCAATGGCACGGCAGCTAACTTTAATAGATATATCGAGCTTAGACGTCAGGTTAAAAGATCAGTTAGGAATGCTAAGCGTAATTTAGAGATACTTATAGCTGCGGATAGTAAACATAATCTAAAGTTTTTTTGAATACGTCAATAATCGTAAGCCGATAAAAGATAACATAGGCCTCTAGTGGATGTTAACGGCGCTTTGGCTTCTGACGCTCAGGCGATGGCGGGTATTTTCAATAACTTTTTTGCGACAGTTTTTACCGTAGAAGACGTAAATAATGTCCCCGACGTGGACGATATCGTTCCATTTAGTAGCGAGACTATTTTGGATGAAATAACTGTTTACGAGGCTGAGATTGCGCATTATATCGATAGGCTAAAAGTTAGCAAGGCTCCAGGCCCTGACGCTTTTTATCCCAGTCATTTGAAAGATTTGGAAAGACGTTATGGTAGGCCCCTTAACGAAGATTTTTAATCAGTCACTCGAAACGGGGATTATTCCTGAAGACTTCAAATTAGCTAACCTCACGCCTATTTTTAAAAAAGGCGACCGCACAGTAACCAGCAATTGTAGGCCCATTAGCTTAACGTCAATTGTCGGTAAACTATTGGAATCCGTCGTTAGGGATCGTATCATTGATCACTTAGAAAGTCGAGATTTGATTAATAGTAGTCAGCATGGGTTTCGACGCCATAGATCTTGTTTAACTAATTTGTTAGAATTTTATAACGAAATAGTGCGCGAATACGATAGGCATAGGGCGGCTGACGTTATTTATTTAGATTTTAAAAAGGCGTGCGATACAGTTCCGCATAGAAGATTAATTGCGGAGGTTAACGCGCATGGTATACGCGGTGAGGTAGCTAACTGGTTAGAGGAATGGCTTCGTGCTAGGAGACAGAGGGTCGTTGTTAATGGTAGTGAATCGGGGTGGTTGGATGTAGGTAGCGGTGTCCCACAAGGTTCAGTGTTAGGCCCATTGCTATTCGTAATTTACACTAACGACATAGCTGTAGGATTGACTTGTATCGTGTCAAAATTCGCGGACGATACTAAAATAGGCGGTGAGGTTGTTAACGAGGACGATAGAAATAGGCTCCAAGACGATGTAAATAGGATTATGGAGTGGACGGATAAGTGGCAGGTGCAATTTAACATAGACAAATGTAAAGTTTTGCATATAGGTTCTCGTAACAATAATTACACGTACACGATGGATGATAGAGAGTTATCGAGCGTTGATGAGGAAGTAGATTTAGGTGTACGCGTATCTAAGGATTTAAAAGTTAGGAACCAGTGCCTGGAGTCTTGCGCAAAAGCTAATAGGATGTTAGGCTTCATAGCGCGTAATTTCGAATTTAAATCGAAGGATATTACGTATATTGCCCCTTTACAAGTCCCTAGGGACCTTTTCCAGTTTGTGTACCGTTTTTCATACCGTTTTTCATAATTAATTTTTCATACCGTTTTTCATAATTAATTTTTCCGAAACGTCTGCCAATAAAACTTCAATATGTATCGTTTCATCGTTCTTATTCCTCAAAATTATTAATATAAACACCCAGGAATGTCTGTTTGTCAGTCGGTCACGCTCAGGAATGTCTGTCAGCCATTGACGATTGGTTAAGTTAAGTCGTGATATTTTCGTTAGCTTTAACCAAAATATCACGACTTAACCTAACCAATCGTCAAGGGCGTACAATTAACCTAAAAAAATAAATAAAAAAATTGATATTATCACTCATTTTTGATCTGAAAAGAAGCAAAAATAAATTATATGAAAAACGGTACACAAACTGGAAAAGGTCCGTCCCTAGTCAGGCCTCATTTAGAATATGCCGTTCAGTTTTGGTGCCCGTATTTGCGTGAGGATATTGATAGGTTAGAAAGGGTTCAACGTCGTGCCACGAAACTAATTCCGTCAATGCGCAACAAGCCTTATGAAGATTAGACTTGCATTCACTCGAAACTAGGAAATTAAGGGGGGAGCTTATTGAAGTTTTGAAAATCGATAATAACATCGATAACGTAAATTTTTACAAACTGTTTACGTTCGATAATAGCAATACTCGTAATAACGGATTTAAGTTGCGTGGCAGACGTTTCATTACTAATATTGCTAAAAACTTCTTTACGTTTAAAGTAATTGATAAATGGAATAATCTTCCAGCGCCCGTCGTGAACTCTACCAGCGTTAATGTGTTGAAAAACCGTCTAGATAGACATTTTAAAAATATTAACGTTGTTGAAAATAAAAAAACAATTGGCAACAGGAGCTCTGGAGGTCGCAATCGGGGATGAGTCTGTTGACGTCTAATGCCAGCTTGTGACATGCCAGCGTGTGATATGCCAGAAAAAAAAAAAAGACTATCACGAACTTAGTTGTAGCTTGTTGAGTAAATTAACCCACTTTTTGTTATTCTTTATACTTTTTTTCTTCTCTTTATTGCATGTCTGTAGTTTGCATGGTATGATAGTGTTTGAGTTAAGAATGTGTTGTAATGCGTTCTTATTTTACTTCTTTTCATCTTTCACGCCTTTCCAGCCTAGTGGGCTGCATCCTCTACCTCCCTATGGAGTAGAGGATCGGTCTGCAACAGTTGGAAGAATGTGTTGTTCTTGAGTTAAGAATGTATTGCATGGTTTGTAAGCGTTCTTATTTTACTTTTCATCTTTTTCCGGCAGAGTGGGCTCCACCTCCCTATGGAGTAGAGGACCGTTCTGCAATCTTTCCTATTCTCTCCGACTATTTTTCTGACTTGTCGGCAGTGGCCGGTGGATGATGATGGTAAGTCTTTTCTCTCTTTTTCTGAATGAATATTAACCCACGAGTGATAGGTGTTGCTACTTACTTAACCCCTTATTCTCTTCTCTTAACCCCTACTCTTTCCTTTATCTCGGGCTAACCTTAGAGTGGATCTCAAGGTCTTTGTTAGCCTCAGTTTCTGTAGATCTGTAGAAGACTGGCTCACACACAATAGACTGAAAGTAGCGCCCACAAAATCAACCATCACCTTGCTAACAAGCAAACCAAAAGAAGAACAGATAACTCCACAGATTACATTAAGCAACACCAACATTCCACACACTCGCAGGACCAAAATACTTGGGGTCACATACAACACATTATCTTTTGCAAACCACATTCAGGACATTCAAAACAAATGTACGTCAAGACTTAACACGCTTAGGATACTAACAGGCACAAACTTTGGACACAAGCAGGAAACATCACTCGTATACAAACAATATATTCGCTCAGTTATGGACTATGCTAGCCCATGCTGGGCACCCATTATCTCAAACACACACATAAAACACCTTACAGACAATACAAAACAACACACTTCGTATCATTACGGATGCACTCAAACAACACCAATAGAACACCTGCACACAAAAACAAAAATACTGAAAGTTAGGGAACATTTAGACATGAGGGGAACACAATTCGTGGCAGCGGCGACAACTAACCCACAACACCCTTGCCACTACATGTACAATCATGCACCAACACCTCGCACCATTAAGGTAACACCAGAGAGACATTATAACCAAATACTCCATTCCATACCACGCCGCACAGACATCACACAGTACAGAAAAAACACACACACACACCTAACCCACAAAGCACTGACACGACTCGGTCCGAATGCGGTCGTAGGTGCGAAGCCGCCACCCATTGACAGGTCAGAGATCAGCCTGAGCAGATCGGATCGAGTTAACTTAGCACGATTCCGATGTGGACATCACTCCAACTTAGACATATAAACGCAGACTAGACAGCTCCAGAGACGACACCTGCCACCTGTGCCAGGACACACCACAAACAATTGAACACATTATGACAGACTGTACCGCTCTAGCACAACATAGAACACAACACATCACGAGTGCGCTGAACCTCTGGTCCACTCCGGAGAGGGCGATCGGTTACCTGCGTTCCGCCGCGCGCCGGCTTGCTCGATCAGGGTGGGCTGATCGGCTAACCACAACCACCACCAACAACAACAACAACTACCCAGACCCACTGTCGCTCAACTTCGCTGATCTCCGAGAAGCGGTGTTACGACATTGGCCACGACGTAGCCCCCAATATATATATATATATATACAGTGTGTATATATATAATATACCACAGTGTGTGTGAATAATATATATATGTGTGTGTGTGTGTATATAACCTACAGCTTTACGTGGGATCAGAACCACGGTCGCTACATAATCTGGGCGCGGAGACGGTCTCCCATCCAACTACTACCAGACCCAATGTCGCTTAACTTCGCTGATCTCCGAGAAGCGTGTTACGACATTGGCCACGACGTCATATATATAATATATATATCTATATATATATATATATATATATATATATATATATATTTTATTTTTTATTTTTTATTTTTTTTAATTTAGCAAGAATTATTGTGGATTTCATGCCACCATTTCCCATGTGACACCCAAACGCCCATAGTAAGATACCCACACCCAAATAATGGGCTATTAGTTTTAGGGGGATATTTTTTATAAATTCTGACAGCTCAATATGGAATGTGCATCCCATCATTATGCATTGTAAGGAATGAGAGAGAGAGAGAGAGAGAGAGAGAGAGAGAGAGAGGAGAGAGACTGAAATTGGAATAAAATGAGAGATAGGAAATTATTTTACAACTTCTCTCTCTCTCTCTCTCTTCTCTCTCTCTCTCTCTCACTCCCTCTTCCTCGCTCTTCCTTCTGCACCCTGTTATTAGTCGTGAGCCCTCCGCCCACAGATAATGAAGACGAGGTCAGTCTCAAACATGACCTGGGATGGACCCAAACGCTCATCCTTTCGCACGTCGCTATTCAAACATACTGACAACCGATGTATTTTCCGATGAAACTTCAATTTAATATTCTGTATAGATTTACACAAAGATTGTATTGGTCATTCAATAAACTAAGTTTATTGTTCGCTTGATTTACGATGCCTTAAATGGCTATTTTCTCGGGCATGAAAACCTCCTCCGTGTTTGTTAATGGGCACAAGACGTTGTGTTGGTTTTATTATGAAAAGATGGGCAGGGTAAGAGAACTATAGTTCTTATCGGTTGGTGGGCATTCAAATTTAGCTTAATGAGAAGAGAAAGGTCTGGAATAAGGTTGGACCGAACGAAGAACCAGAGATATAGTGTGTAATATATTCATGTAGAAATTTTTTTTTGTTACCTTTCCTGAGAAACTTTATACCCTATCATACTTAATATATAATATATATAATATATATATGTTAAACACAGACCGTGCATGGAACAAGGAACTCTTCTGGGAAAATTAAATCCACTATAGTCCGAATAAGTAATGGTAAATGACAAATACCATAGTTTTTTTCCTTTTCATGATTTTAGCCCGACGTGGGCAACGGGTCTCTCGCAAAGAGATCCCATAAATATAGCTTCCCTCACCAGCTATCTGCAAAGCAGACAGGATCCAGCTTTGGGACGTGGGTCCTGTCTGCTTTGCAGATAGCTGGTGAGGGAAGCTATATTATGGGATCTCTTTGCGAGAGACCCGTTGCCCACGTCGGGCTAAAATCATGAAAAAGGAAAAAAACTATGGTATTTGTCATTTACCATTACTTATTCGGACTATAGTGGATTTAATTTTCCCAGAAGAGTTCCTTGTTCCATGCACGGTCTGTGTTTAACATATAATGTTCTCAGGGAACCATTCTGAGTTTGTGTATATATATATATATATATATATATATATATATATATATATATATATAAATCCTGTGTGACGGTTACACGTGCCTCGATCGAAGTCCGAATAAAAGCGGTATTACAGTAAAAGTCCTGCCGTTAATCAGTTTTAAACGGTGCCGATATTATGAGTTAATTGATAGTGCATAGTGGTATTTCTTTTTAAAAAGTAAAAATCGCGACATATATCAAAAACGTAAATAAAAACGAAGCGAATTAATCTATACAGCATTTTTCCGAGTGTTTCTATGTGAAGAAAATTAGCTGCCTATCGAAATTCCTACAAATACCCCCCCCATTATCTCCGCGGCCACAGTCGCGAGCACCAATCAGTGAGAAGGATACAGCGTACCACATCCCCCATCCCCCGGAGTAACGGAGAATACTTTCCCTTACTCAGCTTGAGTCAACCCCCACCCAATACTCCCCACAATACCCTTTTTGAGTCAATTTTTGAGTCAATTTTGTGCACCAGCGGCTACCCTATCAGTAACATGAAAATGGTAAATAAATTCCTGCAACTCTATGGTATCTGCAATGATGCAACAAATGAGACAAAGGCGATGAGGTGCGATCTCTGTCAAGTGCTTTTTCATTTTAAATGCCTAGAATGGGAAGATGAAAAAATCTCCCTTATAACGAACGCGAAGCAACTTAATGGGATAAAATTTTCCTGCGAAAACTGCATGACCGAAATAAACTCTTTTACGGTATTTAAAGCAGAAAGAGACTACGAGAAGAAAATTAAAGAGGAAAGTGGAAATAAAGAACAGAGGAAAACAGAAGAAACGAAGAAAGGCGAAGTAGAAAAAAATCAAATACCGAAACCATGCAGGCGAAAGAGAGTATAAAGACAACAGATAGTATAAGGGCAACGAAGGACATTAACACAAATAGCACAAGTAGAAAAAAACAAGAGGGCAATCAAGAAAACGGAGTGAAACTGTCCCTCAATAAGAAGCAAAAAACAAAGGCCCCGAGTAAATATGGGGAAGGAATGATATGCAGATATTATATAAAAGATAATTGCAGATTTAAAAGAGGACAATCTAAATATGAACATCCCCCAATATGCAATTTCTTCTATAATAATGGTCATTGTTAATTTTGAGACAGATCCAAATTCTACCACCTGGACATCTGCAGGACTTACGCAAAATATGGAACCTGCAAATATGGGAGAACATGCTACTATCAACATCTCCCGACGAATCCAAAGGACAAAGGACAAAGTTTAAATGACAATAAAAATAACAATAACAATAGGAATAACAATAGGAACACAATAAGCGAACAAACATTTTTTTTCAACATCGCAAACACGATACGGCTGCTAAATGTCATCCAACGCATGCAGTTGGCACAGCTGGAAACTCCCGAGCCAAACCGCTTCCGGGCAAGAAGCTACCAGAACAGGTATGCAGAAACGGATCTCTCTCGGAAGACCATAGGGCAACAAAACAAGCGACACCGAAGGAAAACGAACTTGAAATGCACAAGGGGCAACGAAAAACAAAGAACATAAATATTGTCCTGGTTAATATTCAAGGAATAAGACCAAACCAATCACTCAACAAAGTTTCGTACCTGAAAGGATTTATGGACGAAACAAGGGCGGACATCGCATGCCTCACAGAAACTCATCTTAAGCCTTTAATGCCCAGTGTGTGAAATTTTCATCGTTAACTTTGGAAGCAATTTTAGACCTTCCAGTTCCCAATGTGTGAAATTTAACACATTTCGTATTTTATTAATAATGAACAATAAAACTTTGTAAAATATATTTTTGAGTTATTTTGGGTCCAATTAAACGATTTTTATATCCCAATTTTTTTTTTACTTTTCGACTTAATTTGGGTATGAAAGGGTTAAGGATTGCCAAGGAAATTATGAAAACTGCGAACATTGTATTGATAAGAAAGAGATAAATATAGAAGGTTTCAACTTACTAAGAGCGGATAGAACAACTAGACGTAAAGGTGGCTGTGCTATATATGTACATGAAGGTCATATGACAGAGACGATAATAAGTAAATCAAACAGCTTTGTGGAACTCCTAGCAGTGAAAGTAGAAAAACTAAACGTGATACTGATAGTCATCTATAGACCTCCAAACACCCCAACCGAAAATTTCTCGGAGACCATTGATGATATCAGAAAGCTAATAAAGGCCATAAACCCTCCATCTCCCAATATAATGATCTACGGAGATTTTAACTTCCCATTTATAAAATACAAAAAGGTGGATACGAATCTATACAGTATATACAACAGAACAAGGGGGGCACAAGAGAAGACCAGGAGCAAGCAAAAATGTTGATGGCTCGCACAAATGAGTTTATGCTGACACAGGAGATAACAGAAAATATCAGAAAAAATAACTGCCTAGATCTGGTATTCAGGAATAACACGAACTTGATTGCTGATATAAAAATAACCCCAACCATTATCTCAGACCACAACTTAATCGAGATATCAACAAATATGACGACAACATTAAAAGACAATACATATATTGAGGAAAGCAAATTTGGGGCCTTTAACTTAAACTCCAAGACTATAAATTGGGAAGCAATCAGAGTGCACATGGCTCAAAAAGAGTGGAGAACAGTTTTATAGAATAAAACAACTGAAGAAATGCTAACGACCTTAGAAGAAAAAACGCTAAAAATTTTAGAAAAATATGTTCCGAAATCACAGCCAAAAGGAAAGAGGAGGCAAAAGAGAAGAATATTCCGCAAAAGAAAGAGAGTGGAGGCGAAGTTAGCCAACTGCGGAAATAATGTCAGGAGTAATACAAGAAAATCTGGAGGGTATCGATAGGGAAATACAAGCCCTGATTTAAGGAGAGGGAAGAGGAAAAGGCGGTAGAAGCAATAACGCAAAATCCAAAATACTTCTATAGCTATGCGAAAAGGAAAACAAAACGCGCGCCACTATTAGGCCCTTAAGGAAGAGAAATAATGAACTAACCGACGATCCGAAAGAAATATCTGAAAAATTGAGAGCCCAATATGAATCATTTTTCAGTACCCCAAAAAGTGACAAAGTGATACATGACATAGATGCATTCCTTGAAGAAAAATTGCAAGGAGAGTGTATAACATACTTTGATTTTACCCCAGAAGATGTAGCGAGAGCTATAGGACAAATGAAACCACATTCAGCTGCAGGTCCGGACAAATGGAACGCATTATTGATTAAGAACTGTAAAAGTGAAATAGCTACACCTTTATACTGGATATGGAGAAGATCCCTAGACACTGCGGAAATACGGAGCATCTTGAAAAGAGCAAACATTGTCCCTATATATAAAGGAGGGGACAGATCTCAAGCAAAGAACTAAAGACCAGTGTCATTGGCGTCCCATCTCACCAAAGTATTTGAAAAAATAGTTAGAGAGAAAATTTATGATTTCTTGGAGACACTGGAAAGATTCAACGAAAAGGCACGGATTCCGATCAGGTAGATCATGCCTATCACAACTAATAGAACACTACAACAATATCCTAGATGCACTGTAAGGCATATACACGGATTTTGCTAAAGCTTTCGACAAATGTGATCACGGTATAATAGCACATAAAATGAAATATATGGGAATAACAAGCAAAGTAGGAAAATGGATCTACAACTTCCTCAGAGAACGTTTACAGGTCGTCAAAATTTAAAGTATATCATCATTAGAATCGGAAGTACGCAGCTCAGTACCACAAGGTACAGTGCTGGCCCCACTTCTGTTCATTATCATGCTAACAGACATAGACAGCGGAGTAAACAGCAACAGTACAGTAACATCCTTTGCAGACGATACAAAGATCAGCTGTAAAATCAGCGATGTAAATGAAGTGGAGACCTTGCAGAGGGACATGAACAAAATATACAAATGGTCAGAAGACAACAACATGCCATTTAGCACCGAGAAATTTCAGCTTTTGAGATATGGTAGAAAAGAGGAACTTAAACAAACTGCATATTATGCTCCAGATAGATAGGAAATTCAGAGAAGCACGAAAGCGATCGATCTTGGGGTAATAATAACCGATGATGCGAAATTCGAAACACAAAATCAGATAGCGATAAATAAAGCAAAAAGAGTCGCGGGACAGGTACTAAGAACGTTCAAGAGAAGGGACAGGACAGTAATGATTCTCCTGCTAAAAACACTGATTATACCAAAACTTGAATACTGCTCACTTATGACGTCCCCATATAAAAAGAAAGAAACTAATAAACTAGAAGAAACTCAGAGACATTTCACAGGAAAGACTGATGGTTGCAAAGAGCTCAACTACTGGGAAAGACTACATAAACTAAATCTGTACTCTCTGGAAAGAAGAAGAGAGAGGTACACCGTAATCTACATATGGAAAATGATCGAAAAGCTGGTACCAAACTTAAAACTAAACCCAATTACCATTCAAACAACACTGGAAAATAGGTAAGGCAGGGTGTGTAGTGTTCCCAAATTAAAGGCCCGACAAGCGACCTCCTCAACACTGAAGGAATAATAATAATTATTGGGTTTGTTTAATCTCCTTCGCAACATCTAAGGTCATATGACGGAGGGGACCTACAGCTTTACGTGGGATCCGAACCACGGGTCGCTACATAATCTGGACGCGGAGGACGGCCTCCCATCCAACTACTACCCAGACCCAATGTCGCTTAACTTCGCTGATCAACGGGAAGCGGTGTTACGACATTGGCTACGACGTAGCCCACACTGAAGGAAAATATCTTGGTTGTCAGGGGGCCAAGACTTTTTAATCAGCTTCCAAAGGACCTCAGAAACGTTACAGGGGTCAAAGTTGAAGTCTTCAAGAGAAGACTAGATGCCTAGCTCAGGACGGTACCAAATGAGCCGGGTGTACCTGGCTATGTACGGTGGAGAGCGCAAGAAAACAACTCGCTCCTCCACCAAGTCAGACCTAGAGGCGGGGCCACCAGCTTGACCTTCGTGTGAAGAGAGACCAACGCACGGAACAGCAACGAGGTTAACGAGGTATATAGAGGAATATGGGCCTCGGTGGTATAGTGGTTAGCGTCGGTCACTACGAATCCATCGGCCCCGGGATCCAGACCCATTGACGTCAGGCGGCACGCAGCAAAACCCAGCTGTTCATCCTTCTACACAATAAAGAAAGTGGTTGGTAGATAAGTGGGTACCTTGGGTAGCCTAGTGGTTAAAACGCTGTGCTGCTGATGGGGCGTGGTTCGGATTCCACGTTAAACTGTAGGTCTGAAGTGCAGTGAAAAGCTTGACCTTCGTTAGAATGAACAATTAGGGCGGAAGCAAACCAAAGGTAACCAAAGGTGTGTATATATATATATATAATAATATATATATATATATATATATATATATAATGTAAAAAACGACGCTTGTATAGAAGAACGTTCCGCACAAGATGAGGAGGGAGAACGAACAAATGAAAAATGAGGTAACTACCCGGGAATCGAACCCGGGATCTTCCGATTGCCGGTCAGATATGCTAACCACTACACCATGGGCCTCGATTAATCAGAAGTCGTAATTCTCCTAATTCTCCGGCAATCGGAAGATCCCGGGTTCGATTCCCGGGTGGTTACCTCATTTTTCATTTGTTCGTTCTCCCTCCTCATCTTGTGCGGAACGTTCTTCTATACAAGCGTCGTTCTTTACATTATTTATACTGTGTGTTGTTTGCAGTTAAAATATATATATATAGGGTGACCTGTAAATGCATGATACATTTGAAAATAATGTTAAATGGGCTTTGTGAGAGATTATTTGCATACTGCACTGGACAGCAATCTCACGAGATTTATTACTAATGTTTGTGTTTTGGAGATTTAGAGTTTGAAAATAATACTTCGCAAATGTTCGCCATTTTGTTGTATGCACTGACGCGCTCGAACTACTGTGCTTCGCTTCGATACCAAGTAATAATAAACAACTTTCTTGCTCCAAAACTAACAGAGGTGGAATTTTATGATCAAATTTGGTTCCAGCAGGATGGGCCAAATGCCCACACTGCTCGTGCATCAACGACACTGTTAAGAGAACTGTTTCCACATCTAATCATCTCATTTCATGGTTTGGAGATGTTCCCTGGCCAGCCAGAAACCTAGACTTAACAGCGCCTGACTTCTTTTTGTGGGGGGTTCCTAAAATCAACAGTCTAACGGAAAAGGCCAAGAACTCTTCAAAATCTACGCAGATACATTCAACAGAAATTAGCCAAGATTCCAACTGGCACTTAACGAAAATTCATGCGAAGCAGAGTGGTCCGTGTTAGTCACTGCATACAAGAGTATGGTAGACATTTACAAAAGAATATTAAAAAAAAATGTATTAGTGTATATAATAAAACTTCTGAGATTTTTGTTTAGTTTTCTATTTTGATATGCAAATAATCCATTTCCTTGAACAAAGTCAATTTAACAAATTGATTGAACATAACATGATTCGATTATATTTAATTCATTCATAACAGATTTAGACAAGAAGGCCAAAGTGCTAAAACTCTAGTGTAGCTTTCCACGTGAATTGTATACTCCTAAAATAATTCCTGAACTGATCATATTATTTTTGTTTTCTTTCTTTATGATTTTTATAGAGTCTCAATCTTGTAATTAAATTTAGTGTCCCTAAGGATGTCATTAGACGAAAGCGCTTGAGCACCATTTCGTGTTTTACTTTCCTTCGTGGTTATTTTCATCATAAATATTATTCACGTGTTACTTTCGTGAAATAATTTTCATATATATATATAGATATATATATATATAAGGAAACAACCACAGGGA
>JAJOZX010010990.1:95000-100000 GCA_023014485.1 Bathynomus jamesi
TGATACACACAGACCGTGCATGGAACAAGGAACTCTTCTGGGATAATTAAATCCACTATAGTCCGAATAAGTAATGGTAAATGACAAATACCATAGTTTTCTTTTCATGATGCTAGCCCGACGTGGGCAACGGGTCACTCGCAAAGAGGTCCCATAAACATAGCTTCCCTCACCAACTATCTGCAAAGCAGACAGGATCCAGCTTTGGGACATGGATCTAGGGTTTAAAGCAGCCTAGCCCTGCTACATTTAGAACCTCAATATAAGCAAAAGACTCGCTGTCTTCACGTCAGATTGAATACATCAAAGAAAAAGGGGTAACTATTATATTTTTAGCCAAAACCAAAACTTAAACCTCAACTGGCAGAATTGAGCGTCCACTTTTCAAGGCACATAACATGTCCGTTTCAAGATGGGAATGAACTCAGAATGGTCCCCTGAGTTTTTTATGATACACGCAGACCGTGCATGGAACAACCCCAATCTTGAAACGGACATGTTATGTGCCTTGAAAAGTGGACGCTCAATTCTGCCAGGTGAGGTTTAAGTTTTGTTTTTTGGCTAAAATATAATAGTTACCCCTTTTTCTTTGATGTATTCAATCTGACGTGAAGACAGCGAGTCTTTTGCTTATATTGAGGTTCTAAATGTAGCAGAGCTAGGCTGTTTTAAACCCTAGATCCATGTCCCAAAGCTGGATCCTGTCTGCTTTGCAGATAGCTGGTGAGGGAAGCTATATTTATGGGATCTCTTTGCGAGTGACCCGTTGCCCACGTCGGGCTAGCATCATGAAAAAGAAAAACTATGGTATTTGTCATTTACCATTACTTATTCGGACTATAGTGGATTTAATTATCCCAGAAGAGTTCCTTGTTCCATGCACGGTCTGTATGTATCATATATATTATATATATATATTATATATATATATATATATCAACATGACTTCAGGGCTGGAAGATCATGCCTATCACAGCTACTAGACCACCAATAGAAAATATTGGAAACTGTGTACATTGTGTCGAGGACAAAACATAGATGTAATATATACGAACTTTGCTAAAGCCTTCGATAAATGTGACTATGGAATCATAGCACACACAAACTTAAGAATACAGGAATTACTGGAAAGCTAGGAAGGTGGATATTTAATTTTTTGACGCAAAGAACACAAAGAGTGGTGGTAAACGGAGTTAAATCGAAAGTCTCGGAAGTCGTGAGCGCTTTCTCACAAAGGACAGTATTAGTTCCCTTGCTGTTTGTTCATAATAATGACTGCAGATTAAGGTGGAGTGAAAAATATATTTTTTTTAATTTCAAAATGATTGGGGTCGGGAAAGATGCGTATTTATGTGAAACGTACTGTGTGAAATTTGTGTAATCGTACGGCCATAATTAAATTGTGCACACTGAACTCAAAGTTTTTAAAAATTGGCAAAATTACTAAACTTTCGCCATTTTTATATAAATTTATATAAATTTTGTAATTTAATTTGAAAAACTTAAAATAAAAATGACGAAATTTTAGTAATTTTGCCAGTTTGTAAAAACTGAGTTCAGTGTGCACAATTTAATTATAACCGTACGATTACAAAAATTTCAGACAGTACGTTTCACAAAAATACGCAACTTTCTGGACCCCAAGCATTTTGAAATTCAAAAAAAATATTTTTCTCTCCACCCTACTGCAGATATTGATGCAGATATTAAGGACAGTATTGTATCATGCTTCGCGGATGATACAAAGATATGTAAGGAAATATTGAACGAAGGTGACATAAGAAAATTACAAAACGACATTGAAACATTATTTCAGTGAGAGGAAGACAACAATCTGAAGTTCAACGAAGAAAAATTCCAACTTCTAAGATATGGTAATAACAGGGAGCTACAGAAAAAAAGGGTACAAAACTATGCAAGCCAAAGAGATTAAGGAAGAGTCTAGTCCTACCAATAATTGAGTATTGCCCAGTAATCACAAGCCCATACAGAAAACGAGACATTGTGAACACTGAAGCTATACAAAGGACTTTTACGTCTAAGATAGAGGAAACGGAAGGTGAAGACTACTGGTCTCGACTACATTCCCTGGAACTCTACTCTCTGGAAAGAAGGCGCGAGCGGTACACAATAATATACATATGGAAAATACTTGAGTGCTCTAGAAACAAACTGGAATGATAGCAATGATTGGGGTTGTTTAACCTCCTTCGCAACATCTAAGGTCATATGACGGAGGGGCCTACAGCTTTACGTGGGATCCGAACCAAGGGTCGTTACATAATCTGGACGCGGAGTACGGTCTCCCATCCAACTACTACCCAGACCCAATGTCGCTTAACTTCGCTGATCAACGGGAAGCGATGTTACGACATTGGCTACGACGTAGCTCGAAAAACTGGAATGAGAAAAGAGGCAGATTTTGTACTGTCCCAGCTGCGGTGGGACAAGGGGCCATGAAAACGAGGATGGAAAATACCCTCAGAATAAGAGGCCCCAAAGCTTTTCAATGTCCTACCAAAAGAAGTGAGGAATCTCCAGCACACCGACCTGAATAACTTCAAGAACCAACTGGACAGATTCCTATGCAAAGCCCCTGACCAGCCATGCGTGGCTGGCTACGAAGGCAGGAGGAGATCAGACAGCAATTCCCTCCTTCACCAAATCCCGCAAATGAGGTGGTATGCTGCAGAGGGGTCGACTGCAGGTCGATCCTGAACCGTCGTTTAAACTCACCTAAATTAAGTAATACAGGGTGGCCCAAAAGTATGTTTCCCCGACGCATTCTAAACTTTGGGGGGGGGGGGGGGGCAGACTTTTGGGGCACCCTGTATATACACGTGTGTATATATTATTAACAACTAATAATTGATAATTGACGATGCTTCAGTTGTAATTAATTACTGATAGTTTCCAATTTTTTGGCAATTAATTATTAATTAATATTAACCTTTTTGTGTGTGTGTGTGTGTGTGTGTGTGTGTGTGATGACGATATAAGAGTATTGTTAAATATATAATGAATTACAATTACAATACTAAATAACAATTAATATTAAATAAATAAAGTTTTCTTTATAATAAAGTAGCTGTATAATAATTGATAATTATTGTAATTATATATATATATACACACACACACACACACATATATATATATATATATATATATATATATATATATATATATATATATATATATATATATATATATATATGCGCCTCGGTAGTATGGTGGTTAGCATCGCTGACTAGGGATCCACCGGCCGGACGTTCGGTTCTCGGTGACGGCAGTCGGCGAGCAGCAAACCTAGCCGTTTATCCTTCCATACAATAAAAATTAGTTGGTAGTTAAATGGGTACCCTGGGTATCTTATTGGTTAAGACCCTGGGCTGCTGATGGGAAGATCGTGAGATCGAGTCCGGGCGAGGACTTTTTAATTTCTGACCACCCCTGATGGGTCATGGTTCGGATTCCACGCTAAACTAAGGTGGAGCAACAAGCTTGACCTTTGTCAGAATGAAAAATTTGGGCGGAATCAAAACCAAGGTTATATACACACACACACACACACACACACACACACACACACATATATATTACTGAACAATATTATACAATAATGGCAGCTGTATACTGTTATTCAATTATACCCCTCTTAATCCCTTTTGTCTCGTGGCACTTTATAATGAATTTCTTTTTGCTAATGCCAGGCGATTTTATTCAGTGCCAGTAAATACCCTTGGGCATTATATAAGATTTACTATGAGTATGCGCAGACTTACGTGATAATGAGGCTATATTATAATGGCATTACACATTCTTAATTATTGAAAAAAAATATTTCTCTCTTCCTTTCCTGCGATGGGAATTCTTAAAGGAGTTCATTTTGTTCCCATGAAACTTCTAATTTTGTCTTCCTGTTCAAAGAATTAATTTAAACTTTTGATAATTTTAAAGAGAGAGAGAGAGAGAGAGAGAGAGAGAGAGAGAGAGAGAGAGAGAGAGAGAGAGATTTTTGTACACTCTTTTGTAAAAGTACAATTGAACCTGTACAATGTACTCTGAATGTTGAGTATCGTATCTAAAAAGAGTACTTTTAGTAAAGTTATGACGTTACATTAATAGAAAAAGTTATAAAAGTTAAAGGATTTATTATAATAAGTAATGTGAAAAGTTTTATTTTGTTCCTAAAAGTGTACTTCATGTTGGGGGAGGGAGATTGGGAAGCACTCTCTAAATTTTAGAGAATCCTTCTTCTCCAAGAGCGAAATGTTTAAAATTACTTTAAATCTACTTTGAATCTACTTTCAATCTACTTTCAATCTACTTTCAATATACTTTTTAAATATATTATTGTTTGATGGGTACACTTAAGATTATTTATTGTATCAATTTTAAAATAGAGAAGAGCGGACAGAATTTGGAATGTATGTAGAGTTTCGGAAAAAAGTTCTCCTACAAATATAACCTTTCTGATGATTTGGTTTTTGTTGTTTAAATTTCATTACTGTCCTCAGAAAGAATAAAATAGCCACAGAATAACCGCAGATACTGTATTCTAATCAGTAATGAACCTTATGAACCTTATGTTGTTTCCTGCGTTGGTCTCTCTTCACACGGAGGTCAAGCTGGTGGCCCCGCCTCTATTCACACATTTTAAGCATTTTTAAAAAATTTATATTTCTAGACGAACTTTTTTCCGAAACTGAACATAATGAACATACCTATAACCTCATTTTATATAAATTACCTCATAATCATATATACCTCATACATACCTCATAACAGAAGAAACAATATATATATATAATATATATATTATAATATATATATATATATATATATACACAGAAGTCTCTTTCTAAAGAAAACTCATATATATATATATATATATATATATATATATATATATTATATGTTACAATCAATCTGTGAAACCAGTCATTTCACGTAATGCCTAAAATTTCAGACATTTCGCGTAATACCTGTGACTCTTA